>BEWF01000101.1:0-115068 GCA_002583695.1 Pleurotus salmoneostramineus
CAAGTGACGAGTTGGAGGTGCACTTGAATTTTCGGTGAACCCTGACTTTGGAGCCCCTGATGTTCTTGGCGCCGCTTTCCACTTTGGCGATCGGACGCTGAAACTCCTTCCGTTCCTCCACACCACCACCATCGTTCCGCCGCCCATGCCTTCCCTGTCCACCGCTCACCCATCCCACTCCCTATTTAACTTTGTGCTGGACATTCTACACCCTCCCTTTTCTCACACTTTTTTTCTCATTTCCTGGAGCCGATGGACTGGACCTTTTCATCGTCGCTTTCAGTTCATTCATCCCCAACCTACTTCCCTCCTCCTCTAGTCTCCTTCCTACGACCTCTACTTGCTCGAAAAATGTCTCGGAAACCATCCTCCGACGATTCCGACTCAACACGAAGCCGGTGGACTCGACCTTGTTTGGATTTTGGCGGTTCTGCTTGTGGAACTGGTAAGCGCATTGATTCTCTCGCTGAAATTTGTCCTGAATGACGATATATATATAGAAATGCTCCATTTTGTCAGTACCCTCGCTCTCCCTCCTCCCGACTCTCGGAATGACACCCTGCGACACTCAAAACCGGACTTGTACGCCGTCGACATTACGCAAACTTGACGGGTCATACTGGTAAGCATGACAGCTGCTACGGCTCTCTCGGTTGCTGATGAACAATGTATGTATAGAAATTCCTCATTTTATCGGTCCTTACGAAGCTTCAAGCCTTCGAATTCGAGTAAACACGTACGTCTCGCATTTGTTCTGGTTCCGAGACGCTGAATGATGATGTATATACAGAAATGCGCCGTTTTATCAGTCCCATGCAGCTCCCCGACCCCCTCATCCTTGTTCCTTCGAAACTACGCAGCCCTCTCGTCTTCCAACTCGTTTGAAAGCGGGATACGAATGTATGGGTGACTTGAGGCAGTTTTCGGTGCGTTTCATCGTTTTTTCAGTTCTGGCTGGCCTGAAAAGCAATATATATATAGAAATTCTCCATTTTATCGGATTCTCGCCACCCTCGCCGTCTCCCCTTCGTCTCCCTTCCAAACGACCACCTCGCACGCTTCCCGAACGATGTATACATCAAAATTTGCGATTTCATCGGTTCCACAGCCTCCCTCCTCCATTTTCCTTCGAAGCGGCGCCCCCACGAATGATATTCACATCACTCTCTGGTCCAAAAATAACTATACGAATCGACGCCGTTTTCACGCCTTCCCGACCCTCCCGGCCCCGAATTGACTTGGTGCGCAATAATCTCGTCTCCCGGGCCAAAACAAGCGATATCTATATGAATCGATGCTGGTTTAGGTGCGCAACTCAATTCTCATCATGGCTAACATTTCCTCTACAGAATTCGGCTCAAAAAGTATCTCGGAACAATGGTTGCAAGCCATAGTCTCTCGAAACCGGCGCCTCATCCTCTCCCCTTCTTCTTCCTCTCTCCGCTACTCTCGCCGCACTTCAAGTTAAAGCTCAAGGTTCCTCTTTCGCGTCACGCTGTCAAGTTGGAAGGGTCGGTTCCGAGCACTTTTCGGGGGTCTTGAATGAAGCGGGAAGAGACGGTACAAAGACATGATTCATGTATTTACTAGCACTCCTTGTACGGTCTCGTAGTTTGGAGGGAATAAACTTGTTTGCGCTATGAATCTCAGTATTTTCGAGTACAAGCGGGAGTGGATTAGTTAGCTTACGTGTAGAAGCGGGTTTGTGCAAATTACGTAGTGAGTAAAAATTATTTTTACGGAGATCGAGAATTGCTGTTGAGAGTCGAGACACGGAGACGAAGCCGTAGCCGAGGGCAGAGGGGAGGAAATTTTACTTGTGGTCTTGGGCGTGACGTGGCTAGGTGTATATAAGGAGGGTGGTTAGAGTTGGTTTCGAGCATCCATCCCCTCCCCTTTGTTATGCTGGCACTGTGCTTTGTCGTCATGTACTCTCGCCGTCATGTACCCTCGCCATCGTGTACTCTCTACTCGTAGTCTACACACACATGTATTAGATAGTGACACGGAGAGACCGGCATGCTGCTGGTCTCTCCGCCAATGAAAAGGGGACAGGCGCTACGCACCTATCAAAAACTATCGAATTTCGTTTTCGTGAATTTACAGCATGCCTCACGCCTCACCAATCTAAGAAGTAAATCCGTGAGAACTCCCCTATGAGGCAACTTTCTCGAAAGAAAACTTGAGCGCCCAAAAGACCATGGTTGCGTCGGCGAGCAGATGAGTAAGCCAAGAGTCGCCGAGGTCCTCAAGGGAAAGGACTTCAAGATTGACAAGAGCAGAAAACAGCGCCCGCCACTCCTGAGAAGGACAAAACTGCGACAAAACCAGCTCGGTGATCTGAAATAGCGAAACGCTTGTGCAAAGCTCCGGGTAAATGAACGATACATCGCAGTCAAAGGGTACGCCATGGGAGAGAAATGGTTCAGGCCTCTGAAAGTCGGAGCTGAACAACTCGATGTGGAAACTAGTCTGGTTCTCTTTGTCGTCAGCTTCAATGATGCGCATCTTTTCATATGAGACGGCGTCGGAACCGGAGGTAAACCGCGAGAGGACAGTTTCAAAGCGCAGATGAGGAGGGAAAAAGCCGTCGAAAGGTCCTGAATAGAGGGCTACGACAATGGCCGAACTTGGAAATCGTAGAACATCAAAAATATCGCCTTCCGAAACATATTTGGCCACGATACTGAGGTATTTGAGGGACGGGAGGGTCACAGGAAGGTCGTCGTCAAGCGTGGCATCCCAAGTATCGGAGACACCCTGGATGTGAACCTCTTCGATCCTGGGGGTATTACGGAGGATTTGACCCACACAGGTGTTAGATAAGTCGTCGTCTTCCCAGTCACCCACGACGATGAGTTTGCGTAAGGACGGAAAAACAGGAAAATCCTGTCGAAATCCAATATCTTCTATTCTCAAGACAGTGAGAGATTCACAGGAGATGAAGGAAGGGAAAGTCGGAGCCAAGAACGTGTGTTCAGTGGGCGCTTTCAGAGTCAAGGTTTGAAGGATAGGTGTAGACGTCGATATCGTGATACTGGAAAGAGCGTCATCGGGGCACATGGGATGGAGTGTTATGGATAATTCTTTGAATCGTTCGCTTTCGGCCAGGATGGGTTGGAGCGATATCTCGGTATCTTCACCTAAGAGAGCAACAACAGACAAAGGATGACGCCTCGAGCGCTGGATGACTTCTTGAAGGGGGCAGCACTCGTTTGGAATATCGACCATGGACCAGAACGCGGGCAGTGCCAGGAGGATGTCTCGCCACCGACGGCAGACACCAAGTAAGCCTTTCCATGTTTGCTTCCTTGAGTAGAAGTCTGTGCGCTTAGACTCGAGAAGAATAAGAGAGATTATGTCGATAGGTAGTTTGTGAATTGCGCTGTGGGAGTTTCGAAGAAATCTCAACTCCTGGACGTTCGCTAGGAGACGCTTGATCTCCGCGTCAATAACCTGTTGAGCTGAGTGATTAGTGAATGCGCCGGGCTAAGAGTGTCATGTAAGCCAGACGGTTCGAAAAATTTCACGCGATAAACTGACCATTTTACGAGGCAGAGAGCTGGATTTTGAAGGCTGGACGTGGTTGTGGTTGAAGTGAACAAGAAGCTGAGGCGCTTGTCTCGGTTTTGTTCTGCAATCTTATCTTATCTCTGAGCCCATTCGATCAGTTTCGATCAGTTTCGATCAACTTCAAGCCTGCCCTCCTCTTGATCTTTTACCCAGTAATGCCTCGTAATTCTCAACTCACTTGCTCAGTCTGCCAGAAGCAACGCTCAGGAGACTCGAAACTCTATCGGTGCAGCTCGTGCTGGACTCGTATCTATTGTGGTAAGTTTTCTACGGTTCTTCCCGAAAGGAGATTGACCTCGCCACTGACCTCACATGTCAAGGTCAGGAATGTCAGAAGTCCGACTGGAGGACTCACAAACCAAACTGCTCTTCGAGAAAATGGTATGATCGCTACCGAAAATGCCAAGACGGCTCGTACCACGGAGGGGATTTAGAGCTCATTACCTGGGATTGCCCCAAGGAGGAAACGGGCTGGGGACATGTATTCAAAAACGAGGAAGCCGATCTGAAGCGGAAGTTTGAGGTCGAGTTTGGCGGAAACCTACAACGCCTTCATAAGTACTGGCCTCAGGCGTTTAGGTGGACTTGCTGTGGGACTGATGCCGGCATGGACTGGGGCTGCGACCACCATGGTACGGGGAGCGAGCCCTGTACTTGTGATTTTTGCAAGTGAGTTGGACTCATCTCTACATGGGAGCATCTTTGCTAACATATCTACCTCCATAAAGAATGGGTAAACGCCTTCCGAGTCGTATCTATCACGAACAAAGTGCTTCCAGGATGGGTCTGCGGCTTCCCCGCGGCCCTGATCCTCGTTCTTACGACCCCGCCGGATCCGTTCAAGCCAAAGTGGGGCGTAGTATGTTCGGTCTTGAGATGTAGGGGCCTCGTTTGGAGCTTACCGCCTGTCTATCTTTTGTCGCGTTTTTGCAATCCCTTTTGCCATCATGATCAAGGTTGTATAATTGGAATTTTGTGTACTCTATAGTGTACATGGGACGTATACCCCATATATTGGTTGTTCTCGCGTAGTATGCATGTTTTCACTTGAATTGACACCTGGAGCCAGGCGGACCCACCGGACCAGAAAGCTGGGCGTCCGGCTGTTATATGAAGGTCACAGAGGTTTGCACTGCTACTTTGTTCGCCCTCCAATCTGAGTAATATCGTTCCCCCTCAGCATCGATCTCATCCAATCCATTCGTTTTCCCGACAAGCTGGAATCGTCCCTTCTCAACTGGGCGAATCCCATAGAAGAAATGGTGTATCTCATCCTTCTTCTGCGATGAGTCGACATCCTCGTTACCTCCTTCGCTTCCGTTTTGAATCGCAGTAGTCCAAAGCCAGTCACCTGTGGCTAGTCCCCTTGGCATGTCTTGCAGTTTGTACAACGAATAAGCCTCACTTCTGAGCACTGAAGCCATTGGAATGCGAGAGGGGATTAGCCTCATCCACGCCGACCTCCTGCAAGAGCATGCCTTGGAGTCATGAACCCGCACCCTCTCAAAGAAGGCGATAAACTCTTCAGCAGGTACGTTGACGTATCGACCTTTCTCCGTGCATTCTTGATGAAAGGGCTTCACCGCACAGCGCGGAAATGACTGGACGGATACTAGCCGTCTATTAGTGTCGATGTTTATCCTCCCAAGGAGTGTCCCTCTAATGGAGATGCTCTTGTCCTTCGGATGCAGAGTCTGGCCTCGCTGGCGTCGGGAACAACGAGCTTCCTCACTAGAAACCCTGATCGTCCGTGACAGGTTCTGCCAGTAACTGATGTCGCCATGGACAACTCGAAAATCTACTACCCATGACGGTAGCTTGTCGCTGCGCTTGAAGCTATTTTGATCTGCTCCTAACCCTGCGCCGACCAGGATATTCATCTCGTTATCCACCTCGATGCATACTCGACAGGCGTAGGCGTATACTTCCTCGTATGACAAGGAGTAATCTGGTTTCATGAAGCCGTACAATCCGTCGGGAAGCAACGATAATAGCGAGTAGATCTTGTCCCGGGGATCCGTCGATTGGCGAGGTTGCGTTAGAGCAATTAGCCGGTATAGCGACTTGTCGTTGGATATTCGGGCGAGCATTCGAGTATTGATTGATCTCGAACCACAGAAATCTTGCTGTTGACTAATTTTGTTGATAGCTGTGACTGTTTTTAGGAAGAGGCCGAAGCCTATGATGTTGCTTCCGCAGAGGAAGAGGGCCCTTGCCGATAGCTGTATTTCTTGAAGCGTCCAAGCACGGATGAACCATGGACGGTACGCGACATCTTGGCTACAATCCAGAAGATATGAAAGCCGCTTTCGTTGGTCATTTATCCCTTCTTCATCAGATGGACATGGTGAGTTCTCCAGCGAAAGTTGGTCGCCTTCTTCGTTAGCCACAATTTGACAGGCAGCGAAAAAGTCATCGCTTTTTTGAGTAGCATCTCCCACCCAGACCGCCACCATCGCCGCATTCTGATATATACTGCCCATCATCGAAACCTGTTGGTTCCGTTCCGGAATATCGTCTTGATTGATACATATGGCATCGGCCCAGACGTCCACACCGGGTTGCGCCTTCCATATTGCTCGGAGCGCACAGTAGAGGTTGTATGTGATCTTGGTGGGATTCCCGTTGCACATCATCTCTTTCTGAGACGAGCTGGGGTCGCCCCAGACATAGGAAAGAGCCCAGTATGGCTTCCCTTCATCGACCGAGATGACCGACCATTCACAGTGGAGCTCATCCTCGTCGTCTGACTGGAGGAAAGATAGTACGCGGGTACTTCTAGGCGTAGGGAGTTTCGAATACATGGAGGATGGGGAACATTGTGTTGGATGCTTATATGTCGACCGTGTGGCGTCGACTCCGCAGACCTTTTACATCATTGGGTAGAATAGGATATATCAGCTGTGCGAACCGAATATCACCATAAAAATACACGAGGTTGAAAACGCTCCACCGAGCGTCTACAATGGGTGCTCGTACATCAACTTCCCCAAGAGCTCGATCCCCTCCTCACGGTAGTTGTCCATAGTGAGCGACGTCGAAGGTCTGAACCCTGCATCGACCAAGGTTAACATCACAGGTTCTCCGGTGGTATATTTCGGCCAGAAAGGAAGGGATCGAGCGCCCTGAGATGAAGAGCTTTGACCAGCTCCATTGGGATTCAAAATCGTCGAAAAGTGGATGATGGAATCCATCAGCTCGCCGTAGCCGTAGGTTGGGTAAAGGTCTGTCATATGGTACGACCCGAGAATGGGTGTCAATTTTAGACGCTTGTTCACTGGTATGCGATATCGGTCAGGGGATCCTCGAGAAAAAGAAGAATCCACGCACAATAAGCCCATGTATTCCGTGTGTCCGCGAGCTCCTTCATGAAAAATCTCCTCGGGGCTTGGAATGTTATATCACCCTGGAAGGAGGCAAGCCTCTTGAACTGCGGTGTCAAGGCATACAATGTCCCAGTACCATAAGGCGATCCTTGAGTCACATCGGCTGGGTATAAGGCTAAGACACGCTCCAGCTCGTCCTCAGAAGCATGAGGAAGCCAGAACTCCTTGATATACTGCTTGAATTCTTCGCTAGTCCTGATATATTGAGATATTTCATGAGAGGGGAAGTGGAGTCATGAAAGAGGGGAACTCACGTCACATTGAGAGTAGAGAACGAGAACAT
This sequence comes from Pleurotus salmoneostramineus, assembly GCA_002583695.1. Taxonomy (NCBI): domain Eukaryota; kingdom Fungi; phylum Basidiomycota; class Agaricomycetes; order Agaricales; family Pleurotaceae; genus Pleurotus; species Pleurotus salmoneostramineus. The sequence goes on from BEWF01000101.1 coordinate 7,243, forward strand.
GGTTGCTTCGTCATCGCAGGTACCGCTAACGAAGGGGATATTGGCAATCTTTCCCTCTCGGACGAGTTTCTGCGGGGTATCCGTAACGAGACCACCATCCGCACGGGGGAACCAAGGGATGGAAACAGACTGGTCAAGAGGTTGATCGGATTAGAGGAATCAAATAATAGCTGCGGATGGAAACATACGCGGTAGTGAAACAACGAAGGTGACTTGTCCATAGCAGCTTTGAATGTCTCGTAAGGGACTTCTCTCAAACAAGCCAAGGTGTCGTCCGATCCAGCGCAGCCCGCGTCTTCGACGAGAGCATCATACCAGACTTGACCGCCCCTGTAATCGCCAGTGGGAAGGGCGGTTCCGGACTGCATGAAAGCACCTCGGAAGAGACCTTCACTGTCTCCGTCGTTTGCGAGCATTTGGAAAGCAACGGAGTTGGCGCCAGCGCTCTCACCCCAGCTGTACATGAGGTCGAACATGAGCGACACATCAAAGATTGAACGCAAGACCAACTTACATTGTTACTTTCTGGGGATCTCCACCGAAGCTGGGGTCGAGCTGGGTCAGAGGGGCTTATCAAGCAGCTTACTCGATACCCACAATGTGATATAATTGTGGATCCAACGAAGCGCTTCTCGCTCTAGGAGACATTGATAAGGGCAAGTTGGAAGAGGAGAGTGAGTGAAACCTACGATCACGGAGACCGAGATTGCCTATGCCTGCTTCTTTCACTTCTCTCCCAGAAAGGAACCCCAGTGCTGTTAACCCCAAGGATACGCTAAGCGGTTATCTATCAAGAAGCACCGGACATACTTACCGCTGAGTCTGGGTGGAACGGGTTCAGTTTGTTATATCTAGAATTGGACGTGAAAGCGTACCTGTAGTTCACGCTGACGTAGAGGATGGGTTCGCCCATTTCGATGGAACGTTCAACTATAAGACTCCCGTCGTATCTAAACCACATATCAGGTCAGACGACGTGGTTTAGAAGTAAGGAATACATACGTCTTCGAGCTTCCCATCGTAAAACCACCTAGAACAAAAGAAGTATCAAGACCAAAGTTCGTGCTCTCAGAAGAGACGTGACTAGCCTCCATGAATCCACTGTTCGTCGACGCGTCAATGGTGAGACTGATCTACAAGATGAAATACATACCACGAGCACCGGATATTTGGAAGTGGGGGTTGCTTGCGACGGGGTGATGATGTTCAGAGTCAGGCCTAATACCCCCGTGTCCCAAGGTTTAGTAGGCGAGGCAGACGGTAGCCACGACATACGCACAATCTTCGCTTGTACCATCGGGGACCAAGGTAAGGTTTGAGATAATCTCAAGAACACCCGGTTCCATGCCGTCTGGTATAGGAAAACGACGCGCTTGTTGGGAGCACGCAGGCCCAAATGTATCAGCCTTGATGCTCCCAACATATGGATCTATTGGCTGGGGGACGCGGAGGCGAGCATCTCCAATCCTAGAAACACCAACCGTTTAGGACAGATAAATTACCCGAAAACAAAGCAACGTACGGTGGTTTGGCATATGGAATCCCCAGAAACTTTGATACCTTCCCCGCGCTCAATCCAACGAACGTAGCTGCCCCCGTTGATACCAATCCTGGCGTACTTGATGATCGACCGCGAATGTTGAACACAGACGGCGCGAAATACGCTACAAGTGCAGCGAAAAGGGCTGGGATGAGTAGCCGCGAAAGCGACTGGGTTAGCGTGGTCATGATAGGTAGATTGGTTCAGGAAACGAGTATGTTCATGCATGATGGTATTTATTTGATTCTGAAAGGGCGGAAAGTCAGAGAAGACGGCTTCGATGTTACCGAGGGCCGGTTTGGAGTGGTCCAAGTCACGTTGCATGAAAGTGTGACCATCAGAAAGAAGAGGTTCAAAAACATATCAACGTCATTGACGGGCTGTACGATAGCATTGGAATGAAGGAGGAGGTGAGACTCTGCAAAAACTGAGAAAGCGATCGGAGTGTTCGAAATCATGGTTACGTAAGTGGTAAAGGGAGGCTCAGGAGCGTATAGGGGTAGCCAAGCCCACAGAACATCAAGTACACGAGTAGTGCACAGCACAGTCATGTCAGAGTGAAATTGGCCTGAAACTTAGCGAAAGGACCCAGGTCTCCTCTAAGATGCCCCTCAACACCAACAGGGCGGAGGTCATGCGCCTTGCCAACAAGTTGGAAGCAAGGTGTATTTCCAGGAACAGCGCGTAAAGCGTAGCGGAATTTGATAGTTTCATCCCTTTCTTCAGCGACTTTGGGTTCATTAACGCGAGAGAGGCTGTATGATTGAGGCTCATTCAGTTCTTCTGGCTGAACCAAGAGCTCCGTCGTCCAATAGAAATCCCCCGTTTGTACCGTCGACGCGATTCCACGCCATTGGTAGGCAATATATGAAGGTTGCTTGGTACAAGCACATTGACGAGAGTCGTGCGTATGCAGACCCACCCAGAACCGAAGAAAGTCTTGATCAGAGAGGGGGATGCCCCTTCCCGAGTTGACGCTGAATAAATCTAGAACGCAGCGGGGAAATTCAACGAGGTAGATGACCTTGTGGTCACTATCCATAAAGAGACGACCGCCAATAGTCCCAGTCACGTTGACTGAGCTACTGTAAAGGTCGATGCTTTCGCCTCGTTGCTGGCGATTCTGGACCTTTCGTATGAGATGGGGTGGTCGGGAAAGATTCTGAAGTGAATAGACGGTGGAGTTGTAGGTACCCCAGTCAACAACCCAAGAAGGGAGAGTTGGGTCCTTCTCTCTTATTGGCTTGGAAGTATTTTCGATGGGTAGATAATGTGCAACCGCCCCCGCTAGAATGTTTATTTCGCCGTCGATCTCGAGGCAGACACGGCTAGCGTAGGTAAACACCTGCTGCTTTGTGAGGTAGTAGTTTGGTTTCATGAAGCCGTAGAGGTCATGTGGAAGCATGGATAGCAGTGAAAAGAGCTTGTCGCGAAGGTCCGTGGCTTTCCGCGTCTGCGTTATCGCAAGGAGACGGAAGAGAGATTGAAAGCTCTTCTCCGGGGCGAACATGCTCACGTTCACAAGACGAGCCCCACAGAGATCTTGACCCACGCTGTACTTGTTGATGTAGTTGACCGTTTGGACAAAGTCGGCGAAGTTGAGTTTGTAGTTATCGCATTTGAGTACTGCGCGTGGCGCGAGGCGAATTTCCTGGAAGGTCCAAACGCGTTCGAACCATGGACGTCGTGCAATATCGTCTCCGCAGTCGAGCAAGTGGGAAGTGAGGAGGCCTTCAGCCTGGCGACTGTTCATCGACAGACTGCGCTGGTGGATCTCTGGGAAATCTTGCACCGTGACTTCATGACCAGCTTTGACCACCTCAGCCGTCTTGAAAAACTCTCCAGTGAGCTTAGTGGCTGCTCCTACCCAAACAAGCGCGAACATCGATCGGGCGTAGATATCTCCCATCATTGCCACTTGGACGTTCTTCTCGTCCGTGTCCTCCTGGTTAATACAGATAGCATCCACCCAAAGTCTCACAGAGGGGTCTGATGTGCGTATGGCCTTCAGAGCGGCCCAAAGGTTGTAGGTAATCTTCATGGCGACACCATTGCATATAAGGTCGTACTGCTTCGTGGTGGCATCGCCCCACACGTACGACAGAGCAGCGTACGGTTTACAACTGTCGATGGAGATGACAGAGCAATTGCAGTAGACGGCGGAATCTGGTGCATTGGGGGGTACCCGAGCAAATGTGAGGATACGCGTGCTACGCACGGTGGGGAGCTTGGAGTAGAACGCCATAGATATGGGGTACTATAGGTTTCTTCGATGATTGAAAGCTGTTTTTATGTACGGGATTTGCCTTGAGACGACCGTGTTCTGGTCGTGTTACCAAGATTTTGCGATAAAAGCGCTCATTTAAGGATAGACGTTTGACACGAACCATGCTGAAAATGCATGTATGAAGGATTGGGGCAGCAATCAGTGCGAGTGAGGTACCGAGGGCATCCAATCGATTACCACAGTCTGAAGAGGAGAATAGATCAGGTACTTATGTCAATCTGTATGATTTGGAAAACACGCCAACTCACGCCGATATAAAATGTTTCTGAGCTACCTTTTGGACCCTTTCCTCGGAAATACACATCCATGGTGGCAAACGCACGAGGCAAACTCGCTGGCATTTTTCAACCGTGTGTTGACCGTGTGCGTTGTCATTTGTCAGTCGACTGAGACCACAGGTGAGAGGCGTGGTGCTGAGATCTGAGTCTCTAATGCGATTCCTCTCTTTTAGCCCAAGATTGCCGTAACCTACCCGATATTCTTACACTGGAGAAAACCAGGAGGTAAGTGGAGCCACGACTGTGGCAGTGGCCGAGTTGGCGTCGGTGATTCTTCGGCCGTGGAGAATGTCATTTACAGGGGTACTCGGATCACATGTCTTGGCGACGTGGGAAGAATTTGAATTAGCTTGCTCCGTGTGCGGGCCTCCACCTCTCTTCCTTTCTTCCCCTCATCATCGTTGTCCACGTCGATGGATATCCCAAGAACAGCGGCCAAGAGCCCATCCAATCTCTCCTCCTCACCGGCTGCGCTTTTCCTCAGCGCTTTCTCGTCGCCGTCATCGTCATCTGTCTCACTCTCCAACTCCTGGAACGCATATTCTCCACCGCCCGATGCTGAGGGCCAGGTGGTTAGTGGCTACACTTTAGGAGCCACCATAGGCTACGGCGCGACCTCTGTCATCCGACTGGCAACATCCTCATCCGGGGGCGTCGTTGCCTGCAAGATCGTCAAAAACACGCCAAAAAAGTCAGCCTTGAGAAGAGAAGCAACCATCTGGTCTTCTCTGTCGCACGAGCACATTCTCCCGCTTTTTGCCTACCACTTCATTTCACCGCCCGGACCATCGTATGCATTCTTCTTTACGTTATACTGCCCCGCTGGGACCCTATTTGATATCCTACAGAATGCCAAACGTCATCGTGCACAAGAAAGCGTGGTGAACAGTTCAGGGGCAGTAGGAGGGTTGAATCAGGATGACGCAGGGATGATGTTCCGTCAGGTTGTACGAGGCCTGCGGTATATGCATACCGTCGTCCGATATGTCCACCGTGATATCAAGCTGGAAAATGTGCTAGTCGATGAGCAAGGGCATTGCCGAATCACCGATTTTGGCATGGCCAGACGTATTGGCAGTCGCAGCGGCTACGCCGATTGTAGCTCAAGCGAGGAGAGCGGTTCAGATCTCAGTGATGGTGGCGATGGGGATGGAGAGGATGAGGGTATAGTCACGCTTACTCGCACCGCGTCGCTCACTATACCCCGCCATACACAGGTCCTTTCTCCCCATCAGCATATTTTGAATCGACATCTGTCCTTCCGCAGAAACACGCACTCCGCTCCCAAAGCTGATACTCTCCCTTCGCGATATCGCAGACGCAATACGGACGTCCCGAAACCTCTTACTCCAGAAGGCAAAGTTCAACCCGGATCATTGCCCTACGCTGCGCCGGAACTCCTTATGCCACTCATGTCTTCTGCGGAGGACGTAATGAGTCAAGCCGACAGCAAAAGGGTTGCCGAAGGCGTGCATCCAGCACAGGACATTTGGGCGCTTGGCGTTCTTTTGTATGTCCTGTTGACTGGGCGCTTCCCCTTCTCCGATGCATTTGAGCCTCGTCTGCAAATGAAGATTCTCCATGGTTCGTCACCTTTTTCCGTGTCCTCATGTTCTTATCGCTGATCTTGTCTTGCTATTGTAGGTGTCTATGAAGTGCCTCAGGACGTCGGCAAAGCCGCTGAGAGAGTGCTCCGGGGTTGCCTGGAACGCTCAATCTCGTCGCGGTGGAGCATTGACGAAGTTGATGAGGCAGGATGGGGTGTCGGATGGGGTGTAGAGGGTGATAGGGCGTTGGGTGGTAGTGTGTCAGACGATGTGGAGACGGATGCGCCTGTGGTTGCGAGTAGCTCGAGGAAGCGGTCTGTCTCTGCAGAGGAGCATCCGTATATTTACAATGCAAATGTGGACAGGGATGTTGAAGAAGTGTCGAAGGTTCTTCGCGTCGACGTAAGTGCCCCCATCGAAAGAACAAGACCCTGTCTCTCCGCGCTGCACGACTCCATTTATCGCGGTCCACCATCAAGCGTGTCGACCTCCGGCCATGCGCCCGTATCTGGTAACTTGTCTGCTTCAAGGAGTGCTGCGAAGAATCTCTTTGGTGCGTTCCAGCGACCCCTTGGGGTATCATCATCGTTGTCAAGCTTCTTTGTTGATTCTTCTTTTTCGATTTGTTGACTTAGTTGACGTGATTTCGCCTCATTCCTCTGCAAGAGATGATGATTCGGCGCTAGTCATTTCGCCCCTTCCAATGTCTGCGAGCATGACGTTACCATCGCTCGCTGAAGTGACTGCCGATGACGAATCCGCTCAGGCTCATGTCTTCGATGCGGAATATGTTGATGTGGATGCTGAGCAACTTCCTACGTCCGCAGATGATGATTCCTATCCACGAACCCCCGACCACAGAATCACGTCACCGCTTCCTCTGTCGCCTTTGAAGGGCTTCGGGATTCCACCCACGCCTGCGTTGACGTCTCTTTCCTTTGTTGGAGTATCTTCCCCTCCTCCATCGACTTCTCTTCATGCTTCGTCACCTCCATATACTGTAGATGACGTTGATGAATCACCATTTTCATTGGCTAGCAACCGCGCAAGGCGCCGTTCTTCCCAGAGTAATGAAGAAGACATCACTTACCAACGTGGGCGGTCGTTACGCAAGACTGCTCCAAATGTTACGGAATCCCGATCGCCAAGTCCCAGCGTTCAGCCGAAGACCCCCATCGACAGCACGAACGATGTGGTTGGCGCCCTCAGACGACCGGCGAATAGCAGCGAGTCTCCTCTACGTCGGTCTGCTGTTGAGAGTCTTGAGATGTTCAGGCGTCGGTCGGTCTCTCGCGGACATTCTCCGTCATACTTCAACGTGAGGCTTCGGCAGCCTGGGGATCTTATTCATGGTTTGCATGGAGGATTGGGGATCATCTCGAGAAGCGACAGCGGGAGCAGCGAGTCCTCTGGTTCTCTGGAGGAAACCTTGCAAGCACCCAGTGGACGGTCCGCGCTTAAAGGGAAGGGCGTCCTTCGAGATGATTCCCGAGGAGTCTATGACAGTGGAGGGAGTAGCTTGGGCGGAAGGGTTTTGTCTCCTGATAGCGAAGCGTCGCACTCTCTGTCGCCTTCGCCGAGCGGACGGTCACCTTCGCGGTTCGCGTATACCTCGTTCGCCTTTGGTGGGCATGGCTTTGTAGGCAAGGATGTCACTGAAACGCCGTCTCCATCGTCAGAAATCAGCTCTCGGGGTCGGCCTTCAGGAGAAGATAGAAGTCGGATTACCCGAAGAGCTGGTAGCACTCCGCCCACCACGGTACACACTCATCGACACCATTACCAACAACCATCTATTCTGCATCATCATTGGCCCTTAGCTCCGTTCGGCGTGCATCTGCCTTCCTCCCAGTCATCCACGCCTCATTCCATTCCTAGCCGTCATCACCACAATTGGCTTGGTGGTTCACCTGCGAATTCGAGTGGGCAACATACGCCTTCGGTTGTGCCGATGAAGAGCGCTCCTGCTCAAGTGGTCACTGTGCGTGTTCCAGTTCTGGGGACCGGCACAGGCGTCGCGGGGACGAGGAGCAGGAGTCTTGGACCAGCCTGAATGATTTCTACATGTGTCTTTGTCCCATCTCTCTGGTGTATCTCCATCTACGTCTCCATCTGCGTATTCTACTACTGTTGTATCAGTTTTCATGCTTGTTTGCGTTCATGCCATCATGTAACTTTTGGATACCCCTTCATCGCTATGTGTTTCCTTTCATATGTATCGTAGGTTCACATGTAGTAATACTGCCCTTCCCAACAGCACTATAGTTCAACTCTGGTTCCCCATTATATATTATGCACTACCACAACGTCCACGATAGTGTTGGCTACTGTCGGTCGCCAGTGCCGAACCTCCAGTCTCCAGTGTAGAGTACTTTTCCAAGTTCCGTTTTTTAGGATCTTAGTGATTTCTGGACGACTGGCGAAGAGCGAGGAATGTCTCGGAGTCGTTGCTTGGAGGAAAGCAACAATATCAACCCCTAGGCCCGCCTTGAACCTGACCACGCGTCACAAACGCCTCCATCCTTCTTCTTTCCTAAAACCTGTGCAATCCGTCATCCTCGTCTTGCAGCCCAATTTTGAATTGCTACTATCCATTCAAATGAAATGGTCCGTCAATGATACGTCACCTTCACAACTCGTTGGCTGAAGTTCAGATATTGGCAGTTTTTGTTCACGGATCATGGGGCTCAACAAGCCATTGACATCGAGATTCGTCGCCTCTTGGTAAACATCCAGGAGTTGAAACATCTACGGAATACACATAGCGCCATCAACAAGCTACCCATCGATATAATGTCGCTTATTCTGGTTGAATCGAAGAGTGCAGACTTCTACTCAGAGAAGCAGACATGGAAAGGCTTACTTGGTGTCTGCCGTCGCTGGCGAGACATCCTTTTGGCATTCCCTGCATTCTGGTCTATGATCAATCTTGATAACGAGTGCTGTCCCCTCCAAGAAGTCCTTCAAAGGTCCGGACGCTGTCCCTTGTCCGTGGTAGCTCCGTTGGGTGGATGCGGGGAGAAGTCATTTGAGACTGTCCTTCTAGAAGTCGAACGATTCAAGGACTTGTCCGTTACATTTCACCCCATGCTCTCGCATCCCTTTGATGGGCTTTCAATCACCTCGACGTCCGCGTCCGCGTCCACTTCTACTCCCTCCCTTCAAATCTTGACACTGAGAGCACACATAAGCCACACTGTGACCATCCCGAATCATCTGCCCTTCTTCGGTAACTCTCTTACTGTCCTACGGTTGCAAGATGTCACCTTTCAACCGGAAATCCCTATCCTTCCATCCCTACGCAAACTGATTGCTGTTGGTTACTGGAGTAGGAACGAATTGACTATCTCATGGATCACTACAGTCCTCCGCCGGACCCCCAATATCGAAGAGGCTCGATTTTGGGGCATTTGTGCTGGTCATGATGATGACACCCCAAACCATCCTTTTATCACCCTTCCACGCCTCAAACGCATCAACATCGCATCCCAAGAAGTCTCCGATTCCAGTTTATTCCGTTATCTTTCATTCCCCAAATCCGCCATCATTACGTCTCTCTATCAGAATGATTTTGAAGAGCGTATCTACCAGAGTTCACAGCATTTCCACTCCCTCATCTCATGGTTGACATCTGATTCCGATGCCATCTCTTATGAGGAGATGCGCATTATCCGCGCTGAGGACCAACGTGAAAGCACCTATTTCCATCTCGAGCTTCTAAGCCTCAATTCCCAGATGCCCGAGCCTGCGCTCTGCCTTGGCCTACCTTATGATCCCGCTGCACAGGAAGTTTACCGCCGACTCTGCACCTGCATTCCTTTATCTCATGTCACCCAAGTCACCTTCTCGCGGTTCCATCCCTTGGAGGAGGAATGGTCGGAGTTTTTTTCCGCTCTCGTAAACCTAGAGACCCTTTCGCTTGAAGACGCCAGCGACTTCTGGTTACCTCGCTTTCTTTCCAGTCCAACCGTGGCCACTGCACTGAAGGTCATTGTCTACAAACTCACGTCACTTCCCATATCAGAGGATAGTGTTTGTTGCATGGATATACATATTGCTGAGGAACTCGACGCTGTGTTGGATCACAGGACGCCTTCGAAAGGCAACCATGATTTATCCAGACTACAGTTCCTCAAGCAGCGGCGCGATGCCGGAATTCCACTCCAGAAGTTGATCATCAACCAATGCTACATTTCTCGCAGATATATTGACCTCCTCAGGCTATATGTTGATGTTGACTGGGACGGTATACAGGATGTAGACGATATGGATGACGGGTGTCTACGTCCGTTCAGCTTGTTCAGCGAGAAGTTCTCATATAGCATTTCTGCTTTTGACCAGAGAGTAGAGTAACCGGATTTAATAAGTACTCGCTCGGTACCCACGATGAAGGATGAGACTGGTCAAAATTGCCTGAGCAGATAGCGCCAAGGTGACATGGGGTCAACGTTTCAACGTTCAACATTGAGCCGGTTGTGCGCTGGAGGCTAATGTAACAATCCGTCAAAACCTTCGATCTATGTAAGTTCACTGGTGACTTCAAAGTTGCGAAACTGTCGTCAGGAATTGCGTCTCGAGTATTCGGATGGAGTGACACGTGAGTGTGTTTATTCGTGTTGAAGCCCAAGAGGGGGTTAATTTGAATTCGTTGGGAAACCAGTGGCCGGTATCGATCAATTGGCGTAGGGATGGAAGAACAGAGATATCCGGCTGGAAGCTGACATCTTGTAATCTCAGGACAGTGAGAGATGCGATGAGGAAGGGACCGAGATGGAGAAACCGTCCCCTTGAGAAGGAGGGCGAGAACGTGATGGCCAATTCTTTGAAATAGGCTGGTTTGAAAGGACATGTCGTCGCTTTTGTGCAAGAAAGCCGCTACTGACAAGAGGTAGAATTTTGCGCGTTCTATCAACATTTCGAGAGGGAAGAAACGTGGTGGTACGTTGATCATCGACCAAAATGCGGGCATATCCAGCAGGACGTTTCGCCAATTGCGGCAGATATCCAGTAAGCTTTTCCTCGTCGAAGTTCGTGAGTAGAAGTCGATGCATTCCAATTCAAGCAGAATCAGCTAGATTCTATCGGTGAGTAGCTTGCTAACTGAGCTACTGGTGTTCCAAGGACCAAAGAGACCTCAGCTCCTGGACTCTGATAGCTGTTTGCTAGCTGTGCTATGCGATCAGTGAACGCACCGCGCTAGTAGTTTGAATCTAGAGCCAGCCAATTATGAGGTTCATGAAGCTTGAACTCACCATGGTAAGAGAGATGGAGTGACAAAGTTGCAACATGCAAGGAGGTCAAAGAAGAGGGAACGAAGAAGGAACTCCGCGGTTCGAGTGCTTTCGTTTTCAATTCCCGCGGCGGTCCTCTTATGATACGCTGGCAAGATAAGATAAGATAAGATACGGTTGGCTTTTCGGCGCCTGAAGCGATTGTCTCGGTCTAATCCTACTACCTAGAAACATGGTCAGTACAACGTTCTCGAAGATTGATTTGTTGGCTCACAGGACTCTAAGTATGGCACGCGCCTGGCGCTGCTAGCAAAAACCAATCCATCAAGTGCTACGTGAGTCCATTGTGAATGCATTCATCGTTGATAACGTCATACCGACCGACGCCGACAGTGTAACTTTGGTTCGTCCTCGTCATGTGCGCCCCATATATACCGGGGCCTGCTCACAGGAGACGATGCACCTACGTCATTCTTCACCGCGTGCAATGCGACTTTCTTGGCTCGAGAACCCATCGCCCTCATCGTCCGCGACGTACTCCTCCACCCCAGCCAACGATTCATCATCCTCTGGGTTTCTCCAATCTAACGCCCCCGACCCACAATCCACTCCCAATGTAGAGCCTGCTAGCGTATCCTCAGCTCCACCAGTCAGGAAAAGAAGAGGACGGCCGAAGTCTACGCCGGTTGAAGCTGTCGCTGCCGTTGACGGTGGATCTTTGTCACCATCGCCACCACTGCTCGAGGAGGCTGGTACGAAGACTAGCTCATCCGATCCCACTGCTACGAAGACACGGACACGCGCGTCGCGGAAGCTGAGCTCGGATGCTGTGGAGACCGCCAAAACCACGAGGAGGAGGAGGAAGACTGACGCTGAAGGGGCTGACGGAGGTGTCGCAGCTGGGGTTGTTGTTGGAGAGAAAGCTGAGAAAGCTGTCAGGAAGCCGGGCACATCGAAAAAGGTCGCATCGGGGGAGGATAGATTGGATGAGGACCTTGGTGGCGAGAAAGAGGAGCCAACGACGACCAAAATCAAAGGAACTCGTCTGACCACTCCACGTGCTCCACCAAAGCCAAAATCGAAGGCAGCGCCTAAACCAAAGCAGCTCACCAAAGAACAAAACAAACGTGCTGAAAAGACATGGGCGAAGAAACTCCAAACACTCCGAGAGTGTGAGGATGCGCTTAAAGAGCTGATTGCACATGGACTCTGGATGGATCTCAAAGATCATAGGGCGTACATGGATCAGATGCTTAACAACCGTAGGAAGATTGAGGCCGAGAAGAAGAAGGGTAGATTGATGGGATGGTCTGATGATGAAGACGATGATGACTATTATGGAATATACGACGAGGAGGACGGCGAAAATGAGGTCGAAGATGAAGATGACAATGACAATGAGGAAGAAGATGAAGACGAAGACGGCGAGGGCGATGAAGACGATGAAGACGATGAAGACGACGACGATGAAGACGATGATGATGAAGACAATGAATACAACGGTCGCTATCGCCCAAACTCCAGGTGAAGCATGCCAACCCTTGGCGTCGCTAGAGTCACTCATTGCCCATGGGTCGACACCTTCAGCCATACTAAATGCGTCCTCGGAACGCCCATTCGAACCCTCCCCGGAGAAATTCTCAAGCTTCCCGCCTCCTCAAAAGTGGGAGCTAGTCATTGTCGCTGCACTAGTGCACTGTGGGCCGTGGCTATATCTGCATCAACATATGGCCCTTATCGTACTTAGGTGTGCATAGGTCTGCGATTTCGACGGATTTGTGAAATGAAAGACAGTCGAATAGGCTGGATTTTGGAGCTTCGACAAGACACTGAGACGTTTGGGATGTGGGAGGGTCATGCAATGATTACCCAGGTCGACCTCCTTACCGCCACGGTCGAAATCAGGAGCCACCACCATTGCCCCTTAGAATGGCGCGACGTCCTATACTTATCCCCTCTCACAGCGCCCAGCAAACCTGAGCAATGGTTGTATCCACGCTCATGGCGCAATCCGACCCAAGTCTTTCGATAGACCCTATATATGTCTAGGCTGGACCACACTCATCCTAACTCTTAAGAACCATGTTCCGTGGTTCATGGGGATTCCTCATCCACTTCGTCTGCCCAACCACCGTACTAGTCCGTTAACGAGGACCGTAAACCCCCTCTTTAGCGAAATCGCCCTCATTATGCTGCCGCACTTTTACGACGCGAATAACTCGGAGTCGCACTCCGCTTGCTTATATCCAGGTGTATACGACTGTCCGATTCAAACACAATCATTTGCCGCCAAAGCAAAAGCCACCCGAGACGATCATAAGAGTCTACGAGGTCACACGAAGCCCTCGTTGGCTGGGACGTCTAATGGAGTGATGGGTGGCAGTCGCACATCAGTTATTAAACCAAGTAAGGGGTCTGGAAACTGAAGGCAAAGTGCATGGAAGCAACGATGGAGGTAAGCACGGCGTTCAGCTGGCGTAATTCAGCCTTGCAGTACTAACAAAATGTCGGTCTTCAAGCTTTGAGACTCGGGTGGAAATGTATTATACTTTTGCCGTTGGAATTCGCTCACTCTCACCCCCCGAATCTTGCTAAGAACGGACGTATTATAAACATGGATCGATTAGGACTCAGCATTTAGCGGATGACACCGTAAATTCAGTCGCATATTGTGCACTTTGTACAACTCTAAAGCTTTGACTCTCGTCGCCTATGGAGAGGCTCGTATCGGGTAAGAGGCACATTAATATTGATGGTCGCCGTTCGCGAAGCTTTGAACGTCTATCATCGGTAAGGAAGGTGGAGACTAAGCAACGGAAATAGAACGTTAACTCACAGGTCCCGTGGGCCAGTCGGACGATTCCTGATGCTGATAAACAGAAGCGGTACATTCTACCGAAGTTCGAATTAGTTCTGATCACCAGCTCGTGGATTTAGAACGAAGGAAACTAACCGAAGGAAATAGGATCGAGACCGTCATGTCTGAAGAGCGAAAACCCACCGAATGGGAAGTTCGCACCAAAGCCAATCTGTGTGTTCGACGTGATCGTAAGAATTCGGCTACTGATACGATGAGCAAAAAGGGATGTCCGTCCGTACTGAAGTCTTCAGTCTCGTTGCCCACTGGACACCATTGCCTTGGACCAATCCCGTCTGCTCCCCCTTATAGTAGTCGATACTGTTCTCGTACTGCGCAGAGAAGGTAAACGCCTCAGTTGCGTTCTGACGGAACATCTGCATCTCTTGAGAGAAAACGATTGGATCTTTCCTCAGCTCATCAGTGTGGGCGCGCGTATCCGAAGTAAAATGGCGGGAACGATACGTACAATTCGTGTTATCACCGTTTACGACGCCCGTATTGGACTGAGGTAGTTGTGTGATGGCTCTTCCAGCACCCTTTGGAATTACGGAGTATCTATACTCGAGCGACGGGCCAACGGGGTTGCCGGTTCTAGCTGAACCACCGTGCACTAGAGCGACGTATACAGAACCACCATTCGCGGCGAAATCTTCACCTGGGAGGGCTCGGACGACGTAAACGTACGCGTCAATGTTCCATTGGAGGTTGAGGTAGTTCCATAGCATGTCGGAGATGGGGCCGTTGATAGGCGTAAAGGTTTGGCTAAACGTAGCGTTATCGTAAGTTAGAGTTATAGAGACCGATGGGGGGATACTCTGTAGAAATACTTACAAGCGGAAGAAGGAGGTACCATAGGGAGGCGAAAGCCGGTTCAAGTATCTGAGTGGAGGACGCTCTGGGTGATGTCTATGGACTTCCCCCCTATGACAATCGTCGTGTTGATGTTGCCATTGATTGTCCTCAGCGGGTCCATTGTGACGACACATCGTGATGGGGAGGCGTTGATAAAAAGTAGTCTATGGATGACTGTTCGAAATGAACGACTGAAGTTGAAGTTGGGTGAGGAACTCACATTTGCGCTGCGAGAAGGCTATTTATGCTTTCCAGAGGTTTGTTATGCCGAATAATGCTCTTGGTCAACATATGCCACCGAGTTGGGTATGGCGAATTATCCACCGCGTCGGGGACACTGAGAGCCAACCTTCAAGCGATACCGTGTAGCGGAACCGAAAATCGGAGATTATGGACATCCGTTTCCACACCGTACAGTGCAAAGCAAGATATGGTATTTTCTGAGGCATCGGTGCTATGCTTCAGGCGTGAGTGGCCTCGAACATACTCACATAATTCTCCGCAGAGAAATCCGGAATGCGTCCGTTATTTCAGCCGATAAAATCATTCCAAGGCCATAGAGCGTTGACCAGATCTCTACAGAAACCTCCAATCAAGGGCTCCGGATACTGAAGGTGCTTTTGACCGAGTCCATGTTGGCCAGTAGTTCATCCAACGACCAGAATTGTGGTCAGCCGAATCCTCGGAAGGTTTTAGGAAGTTCTGGCTCAAAGTTAGTTAATATCGTCCGGAATTGCAGAAGATTTGGCTGACCTTTCTGTCCGCCACGTCTTGGTTCGTGGCGGTCTTCAAACCTAAGGAAAACGGCTCAAAAACGACTTGGGATTTGGACGGATTGAACGACGAGCTGGTGATAAGCGCCCAAAGCGCATAACAAATGCTCCTCCTAACGCTAGCCCCTCCGCCCACCATGATCGTGTCCCACTCACCATTTCTAGACTTCCCACCTCTGCCTCTCCTTAGAAAAGGCGATAGGCTGACGAAGACTCCCTTGCGAAGTCATCACTGCTTCACAAGCTCTGTGAATCGCTCGCACTTGGAAGTAGGCGCTACTGCGAGAACCTTGAACTCATCGCAAAGGACTCGAGCAGAAATGCATCATACTCCAGTACCCTCCCGGTTCCGTTGGCTTACCGTCGAAAACCCACTCAAGCTACCTCATCCTCTGATCTTGCTTGAAAGCCGATGTATATCAACATAAAGCAGTTTACATTTACCAGATTCGAATGAAGACATGACGTCGTCCCGAGTACATCCAGACATTGTATGTTATGACCTAAAGCTTTGACTCCCTTCGCTCGTATCGACTGAGGGGAAGATCAATAGTGATAGTCGCCGACCGCGAAGCCATCAAGCTCTATCAAAGGTGGAAGTGTTCAGTAAGAATAACGGGTAGAGATAGACAGTTGACTCACAGATGCCACAGGCGTGTCGGACCATCGGTAGGCAGCGACGGTGCATTCTGCGCGATGTCAGATGTTCGTGATTATCTGGGGGATTTCAAGATGAAGGATACTGACCAAAGGAAATTGGGTCGAGAGAGTCGCTTCGGAAGAGGGAAAAGCCACCGAATGGGAAGTTTTCGCCGAACCCGAACTACCAAACCCATGCGTCAGAATTCCGCGTTTTCTTGGTGCATTGAATAAGAAGAGATCCATGCATACCGTGGTATCGAATCTCGTTGCCCACTGCACACCATTCCCTTTGATAATCCCCGTCTGCTCTCCCTTATAGAAGTCGATGCTACTTTCGTACTGTGCTGGAAAGGTGAACGCCTCGGTCGCGTTTTGACGGAACATCTGCATTTCTTGAGAGAATACGATCGGATCTTGTATCACAAAGTGTAAGCCAGGGCATCCACACTGAGCAAAAAGAGAAAACGTCACGGACAATTCGTATTCTCGCCATTGACGACCCCTGTATTAGATACAGGCAACTGAGTTATTGCTCTTCCCGCACCCTTCGGAGTCACTGAGTATCTATACTCATGCGACGGGAAAACAGGGCGCCCAGCCGAGGCTGAACCGCCATGCACCAAAGCAATGTAGACATAACCACCATTCGCAGCGAAGTCCTCGCCTGGCAGGGCTCCGACAACGTAGACATACGCGTCGATGTTCCATTGAAGGTTTAGATAGTTCGATACTGTGATGTCCGAGATGCCCCCGCTTATAGGTGTGAAGGTTTGACTGGAGGTAGTGTTATGTTTAAGAGAGGGGATGTGAAAATGGAGATACGTACAGGCGGAAGAAAGAGGTTCCATATGGAGGCCTAAGTCGGTTCAAGTACCTTGGAAGGGGACGCTCGAGCTCTCGATGATGTCCACTTTCGCGTCGACAGCGATCTTTTACAGTCTTATATCCGCTCAAAGGGATATCAATATTGATAGTCGCCGTTTGCGAAGCTTTCAAGGTCTAAGCGTTGGAGAGCCCTTGGTAAGAAAAGTAGTAGAGATGGATTAAATGAGAAATACAACTAACAGGTCCTGAAGGCCAGTCGGTCTCATGTTGTTGGTAAACAGCTGCGGTACATTCTATGCACGGTCACATCAAGTCAAGTCATTTAACTGATTTGTGACTTTGAAACGAGGGGAGCTTACCGAAGGAAATAGGGTCGAGCGAGTCGCTCCGGAAGAGGGAGAATCCACCAAATGGGAAGTTCGCACCGGTATCAATCTACCATAGTATCAAAGGGTAAGCGGGGACTTGAAATCCTTCAATCGAAATAAATCTCCCACCGATTTGTCCAATTTCGTTGACCACTGAACACCATTCCCTTGAACAATCCCAGTCTGCTCGCCCTTATAATAATCAATACTATTTTCATACTGAGCCGGGAACGTGAACGCCTCGGTCGCGTTCTGACGGAACATCTGCATCTCTTGGGTGAATTTGATCGGATCTTAAAGTATGTGAGCAAGCGCATCCATGATCCTAGGGAAAGCCTGGGAAGAGAGAAAGACATACAGTTCGTATTATCCTCATTGACCACGCCAGTGTTGGACGGAGGTAGCTGGGTAATAGCTCTTCCAGCACCCTTTGCAGTTACGGTATACCTATACTCGAGCGACGAGTTAGCGGGGGTTCCCGTCTTCGCTGAACCACCATGGACCAAAGCGACGAAGACGGCGCCGCCGTTCGTCACGAAGTCATCACCAGGAACGGCTCTAACGACGTAGACATGCGCGTCAATGTTCCATTGAAGGTCCAGAAATGTCTTCTGTGATTTGTCCGTAATAGGCCCGTTGACAGGCGTGAAACTTTGACTGGAGGTAAGGATACCGTCAATCCATGAGTGAGCGCTTCTAAGAGAGGAAGGGGAAGAACGTACGAGCGATAAAATGAGGTTCCATTCGGAGGCATGAGTTTGTCCACGTATCTTGGTGGAAGACGCTCTTGACCCTGGTAGTGTCCATGACCGTCTCCCCGGCGACAAGTTTCTTCCACCTTGCGTTTCGCGAGTGCGTGAGTCATCTTGAAAATGAGGAAAAGATCTGTGAGACAATGTAAAAGAAGAAGGTAAGAGGCTAGTTGATGCACTCACTTCGACGCTGGAAGTGAGTTATTTATATGATCCCGTGGAGTTGGGGTTTCCCTGAAGACATCTAACATCAGGCTGGATATAGACAAACACTGAGCAGCTTGTGGAGTCGCACAGTGGAACCGAAAATCGGACCTCATTGACTTGCATTTCTACAGGGTGGAGAGACAATGTAATCCCTGCCTAGTAAGTGAGATATAGGCGTAGGTCGTTTCAGTGTTATTGTGAATTGCTTGTACTCACAAAAATGCAGGCGCAACCGAGTTTGCAACGAAGTCTGACATGACAACACGGAATTTCTGAGGTTCCGTCGTGTAAATCGGGCAAAAATGGTGCGTCAAGGGTTAGCCTAGCCATAGAGAGTCGATACTAGCCCTGAGTAGAGAATGCACTCACGATGCGAAAGAAAGTCTTCGACCTCGCTGGGTCGACACAGATTTGACACAGATCTAATTGTTGACCATTCAAGAAAGGCCGCGGAGCATGAAAATGTGGACCTGTGGTGTGGACGCCTAAAGTAAGGAACAGTCTTGGGCTTGTGCTCAAACTAACCATCTGTCGTCGTTCAGGTCGTCGATGCAACATGCAGAGCCCACACGATGACAGCGTACAGTTAAGGCTGGATCTACATCGATGCCGCTGCTTGGCGAGGCTGGCACGAATTTCGGGAGATTTAGGACGCACGGCCATTCGCACTGGCTGGCCTCGACAAAGAGGTTGCTGCACAGGAAAAAGAACACCCCCAATTTGACGCAAGTCCGTTGTCGTAACCATTGGCGTACGGTGTACGAAGTGGAGAGGTCCATCACGCGTTCCCGTAGTTATCTGGAGGGAAACTGTTGCGCACGGTGAGATAGGTATACAGAGGAACAGATAGCAATACAAAGCAGAGGTAAGTTAAGTCACAGCGACTCAATATACGAATGAACGTCCGCCTCAATGTCATAGGCCATGATGCGGTCGTTGATAGACTCTGGAAGACGACCTGTACCAAAGGGTTGAGTAAACAATAGGGATAGAAGGCGAAAGAATCCCATATAGTGTACGTACAGAGTAACCAAAGCATCCAATCCCGAAGCCATTCCTGCCACCAAGTCTTCATCTTCTTGTTATCTCCTCTCCGCTTCGCCACCGCGAGGATCATAGCTATCCTCTTCATCCGGATGTCCTCGTATGTTTTTGCAGCTCGCTTGACGGATTCACCGACCTCGAAGCGTTGGTCGACGGAAAAGTGCTTGAGGAGGGCGCTGATACATAGGGCATCTTCAACAGCGCACGAAACGCCTTGTCCAGAGTCCGATGGTAAGGCATGGGCAGCGTCCCCAACGAGAATGATACGACCGGATTCGCTAGACCAAGAGGGTAATGTAGGGCATATGTAGCGCGGAAGAACCAAAAGGTTCGTATCTGAAACGACTGCATCCAATCCAGACACCCCAGAGGCGGGCTCGCTACCAAGATTGATGAGTGTTTGGAAGACGGGTGAGCTAGGAGAATCGAATTCAGACGTCCATACGCCGTGTCTGGCTAGTAGCTGTTGGACGATGCCTGATAGACGCGAGGTTCGTGTCGGAGGCTCAGAGGTCTCGTATGTCGACCACCACATGACTCTCTTCGGAGGGCTCTGGCCGTCGGCTAAACCAAAACCAAAGAACCCTTGAGCTCCGAACGTCATGTTCAAGGGATCTTGCTGTAAACCTGCTTGAAGGATTTGAGGAAGGCGTTCGAAGGGAACGAAGCCGCCAATACCGGTGAAACCTCTATAGAATGGAGAAGTTAGATCACTGAACAGGAACTCGGATTGAAAGATAGAAGAGTACGTACTCGTATACAGTTTGGTAGTTTTCACCGAACAGTGCAGTTCGGCACGCACTCCGAACACCGTCAGCGCAAATGACGAGGTCGACAGTCTCAACGACACCGTTGGAGAACGAAACCTCGACTCCATCGTCTCCAGGTAGCTCATTCACCGACACGACCTTCGTCCCCCACCTGACAACGCCCTCCTCGACGCCGAGGAGCAACCCTTCATGAACAACAGCTCTCGGACACAGCACCTGGTCGAATCCATACCGCTCCTTCCTCCCGTTCCAAAATCGTCCCAAAAGGGCGCCTTTCGAGTTCCGGAACGTCATGATCCCTCCCGCATAACCATGGGATTGGATATACGACAGAGCGTCAGAATGGACCGACTTCAACGCACGCAGACCGTTTGGCGCTAGTCCCAGTCCGCCGCCTATGGTTGACTGAGTCAACTGTGGGGATTCATGGGATTCGTAGACTGAGATTTGAGCCTCGGGGAGGTGTTTTCGTAGAGCATGATACGCGGAGAGGCCTGCAATACCACCACCCACGATTAGGACCTTCATGAGGCGCAAGGAAAAGAGGTCTGCCGTAACGAAGCATGATTCGGCGCTCCCCGTTCAACAAGCGTCGCGATGAGCTTCTCGTGATAATCATATCAGCCTCAGCGTAAGCGTCTCGAGCACAGCAGTTGGCGTCTAGGCTTGGTGGGGGTAGTTTAAGCGGCTGGTAAGTGGAATGGGGGAAGCGGCGCGTCCGGTCCCAGATACCGACATAGTTGGTTGATGAGAATGAGAAAAAAGTGAGATTTTCTGTCAGAAAATCAATCTTATATCTAGAGTGCACGTGATGATCCTCCTATATAAGCTCCTAAACCACTAATTACGCTGGAAATCCGACTGTCAAACGCGATCAGCTTTATTTCAAGATCAGTTGTGTAGTAGAGAGTCTTACCCTTTTCCCGAAGAGACGAGTTGGCTTTTTCACCCAGTTCGAGGAGCTCTTTGCATTCCTTTAACGCGCGAGCGAGTTTCCCGAGTGCTTCGTATACTTGGCAGTCATTCATCGTCCCTGACTTCAATCGAGCGTCGATTCCTTCAATGGTCGTTCTCAGACTTTCTAAATTCGGCGAAAAACGTAAGTGATAGAATGGCTTTATTGAGAGAACTTCGGACTCACCGTCGCCTTGATTGACGATGGAGTTGTGATTATTATGTCCACCGATGTTTCCACCAAGTTGGTTTCCAGCATAGTAATCGCCAGAGAATGCGTGAATTGGTAGGCCGGCAGCGGCGGGGTGCATCTTAGCTGAGTTTTCCATTGAATTAAAGTGGTTTTGTAGAGTAGATGTGGTGAACGGTGAACTTGTGAAGTTGAGCGAGGAAGAAATACTGACGAGCCGCCTGTGCCCGAAGAAATGAAGGTCGTTTGTCGTTAGAGTTGAAGCTGATGAGGTCAAGCTAGACCAGCTTGGACAATTTATATACGTTCTCTGCACATCTCAGAGAGGACCGAAGCGAGGACTAGCTACTTCCCCTTTTGGAACAAAAGATCGTTGGCGGTATCCATTGACGGGCGACGACAAGTCAAAGCAACGTCGCAGAGTACAAAAGCAAGGTACGTAAGCTACGCCCACACATCACTTCGTGGATGCATCCCTCGTGTGTCCCTGCTTCGTGTGGGTGCACTCAATTGAGTGAATCAGAAAAAGGACAATACGAAGCCGAATGCGGTACCAAGTCGACCAGGTTTCATGTTCGACGTTGACGTATTCACATGAGCATGAGTGAGAGTTTTCAAGTCTGTCGAGAGAATAAGGAGATTTGCTTTGGGAAAGCACCAAAGAGGAGGTCAACAAGATACTTGAAGCGAGTCTGCGGCAGGCAAAATTGAGGCAAGATGCAAGGCAAACTTGAGGTGAACTTACGTATTCGATTCCTTGCTGAGATCACGTACTTGAGACTCGAAAAGACCGTCACCTAGAGAGGCATCGATGGTCAGACGCCAGCGCATCGTTGCATCCACGGGTGTCGGATAAGGTGAGATTAGGTCAAAGCTGGCGCTTGAAAGCACGATGCGACGTCACATTTTGGCGCTCATTCCGAGGCCATCTCTCTTCTTTCTCATCTCCCTAGACTAATATTGAAGAGGCTCGTATCTAGCACGGGTTCCATCACAATTCATTCTCGTAAAGACTCGGTCAAACCTCATGGCAACAAATGCCAAGTGGGCTGGCTGTTAGCCAATCGTGTCAAGATGAAAGGGCTGTTTCAGGCCCCAATCCAAGTTCTAATAGGACAAAATCAATCGCTCGAAGACTTCCTGTCCTTTTGGGGGGGTTTCCTTTTGAAAAGCTCTTCGTGCAGCCCAGGAACTGCTCACCTCATCATGGCTGCAGGCTGCGGTAATACATCAAAACGGGTTGAAGGTGTCGAAGGCAAGAACACCTTCAAGATTACCTATCGTCTTGGACTCACCCTCTTTCTCAGCCCTACTTATACCGCACTATCATACATTCATCAGCTGACCTCTCACAAGATGCATGTAGCTTGATAACGCCAGTAAATATATCAGCATCGATGGGAAAGCTCTCAGCATCTTAGTGGCCGCTGTCATTTCCTGCGACTCTCCGGGACCTGCATGGCAGCTCAAGCTCAAGCCTCCCAGTAAACATGTGGCCTTTGAACTCAAGATTCAAACTTCTCGAGATCTTAATCTCCTCGCAATCTCGGAGAGTTCGCCTCATCATGGAACATATTCACGAAAGTGGTATGGGTCAATACCAGTCTGTACTCCTTCCGTCCGACTGACCTTAGCCCTACCTCCTTCCATGGGCATAATATTTATAAAAATAGCACCACAGCGGGTTTCTGCGTAGAAGACTGCCTACTTAAATCGGATTTAGGGCATGCCTGAGATGACCCATTGATATAGAGTAAGTAGACGCCGAGCAAAGTACAAGATGACTACAACAACAAGAGCTCCGTTCGCACTCTCTCCCCAGGTACCCCTTCGTTCTGTACGATTCTTCCCTAACGACCGATCGACAACCATTCCTCCGTCGATGGCTCCCAAAGCCATAGGTGACTTGACCCCACTAGGTCCCGACTACCTTGTCCATGAACTCGATTTGTCCCCGCCACCATCGTCGGGATCTCCACCGTATTCTCAAGACCTTTATAAACTGTTGTACGTCGCACCCACAAATCCCGATTATCCCGCCATTTGGACCCACAATGCTTCACAGTGAACACGCTTCTCTCAGTCCAACTACGACCGTTGATTCTAGACACCGATCTGGCTCAAATAATATTCCAGATGCCATCGTCTCGTCTCTCAAGCTTCTGCTTTCTGCCTCTGAAGCGGTCCCATTTCCAGCCGTAGCCATCGCCGCTCAGCTTGCGCTAACGGTCTTAGAGAAAGTCTCGGTGAGGTTCCTGTAATTTTCCGATCACTATGTCTTCAGCTCACACAAGCTTTCTGTGTATTCTAACAGCAAGTCAAGCAGAATAAAAAGGCATTTATCGACCTTGCATACACTGCTGGCGACGTAATAAGGACTGTTTCGGACGTGCTACGCCAGCAAATTGCGATGTCTGGTGCGGACATATCACAGAGTTTCCACTCGGACATTGACAAACTCCTAAGGTTTGGTCTTCACGCCTCTTCATTACAGAAAATTTCTGACCCATGCTTCTCGGTGTGCCATAGTACGATCAGAGCGATACATAACCTCGTTTGCCAACATGTCGGCCGAGGATACCTCAAGCGCTTCTTCGGGTCGAACAAAGATCTTAGTAAAATATTGCATTATCAAGGAATGTTGGAGACTGCTAAAGAACATTTCCACGTATGGATTCTGAAGCCATGAAGCCATATCAGACGCTTTGGCTGACACCTTCCTTGTGATCATCTCTACAGCTTTCATCAATGGTTGGGGTTAGAGCGACAGTTGAACGGATAGATCGGAACCTGTCCCAACGTTCACTTGCCAATTGCAACCCAAGTCCAAGTGTCACGATCGCTAATCACGGTAATGGGGTTGTGAATAATGTTACGGGATCACAAAATAATACTTCCTATCGCCAATACGGTAGGGTTCCATTCATCATGAATGCTGTAACTTCGTAAGGAAAGCTCACTTTTCCTACTTTGTCAATAGGCGTCTCTGCGTCCAGGGATATGTTTGCCATGCAGCCGCTTACCGGACAGTACCACCGGTACTCAGCGAGGGGCGCCTCGCATTTACACGGCTGCCAGTGATAAGTCGGGTGGGGAAACGGTATACTCAGTCCTAGACGCTGTCGTCGTTGTAAAATTAGTTTATCATTCAAGTCAATGGCTAGGCGGTGGTTGGGGGGGAACCTTTCATGCCTCGTAAATTGGCTTTCAGAGGAAGCCTTCAATCGTGATTGTATTTCCCTCCAACTCCAGTAAAAGAGGTAAGCAAGATGATACGATGCGTCTTGGTTGACGACAAGCGAGACCGCGGAGAAGAAACACAAGAACGTGGGCTAGGCGCCAAAGGCGCTTAGCGGAATCAACGTTCCTCGCAACACCGCCACCCTCAAACCTTCCAACCATCGTCGTCGTCCAGTTCGTCCATGCGACACATAGATTCTCAACGATGGCGACACATGTGCGTGGATGTCTTGGCCTCAAACGAGCTGTTAAGGTACCAATACCGCGTCATTCGAGTGACCTGTGAGTCTACAGACATTGCTCATTGCATTGCTGTCGCCGTTGATATCGAACAATGATACCAGGCTAGCTTCGACTTATCTTCGACACGTCCGTGGACATCATGGTCGTACTATGCACACATCGGTGACAACGAATCTACGTCATTCTCCACCACGCGTGACGTTGACGCGGTTACCTTTGACTCTCGGGCTCGAGACCCCATCGCCCTCATCGTACTCTTCTTCTTCTTCAAGTTCCTCTACCTCTACCCCTCAGCCACACCGTCACGGGTCCCCGTCATCCTCACGTGATGCCCCCGACAGAAGTGCACAATCAACGCCAGAGCCTCCTAGCGATGCCTCGGCACCAGCCAAAAAACGAAGAGGACGGCCGAAGGCAACACCGCTAAATGAAGCAGCTGCCCGTATTGACAGTGATGCTGGATCTTTGCTTGGTACCTCTGCTACCTCTGTGAAGAAGACACGCACTCGAACGCCGAGGAAGGCAGGCTCGGATGTACCGGACGACGCTCAAACCTCGGGAACGGTCAAAGCAAAGGGGGAGGGGAAGAATGCTGATGAAAGGACTGAAGGAGAAAGGATCGCAGCTATGTATGGTTGATGCCCATCGGAAATTTGAGAAAACATTCCTAAGGGCGACGAAGAAGATCGTAGTGGCGGAGGGTCGTACTGACGGAATCTTCGGGCCTCCGCACGTCCATGACAGGGAGATGAAGACTTGACACACTACTTTTCGGCGGAAGGTTGGGGAGGTGGAGGAGGGGAGGAGGTTGATGGGGTGGGTGGATGACGAAGACGGTTATTATGGAAGATCCGATGACGACAACGATGATGAGGACAAGGACGATGAAAACGAAGATGACGACGATGAAGATGACGACGATGAAGACGGCGATGAAGACGAATACGATGGTCGCAATGGCCATCATCGAAGAAGATGAAGCATACCTTCGGGCATCCCTCGGCGCCGTTGTTCGTCGACCTCGAAACGCTGGAGCTTGGAAACTTCTAAATCCACAGATCGTACAAACTGCGAACGTGAACCTCAACACATGCTCGAATATCGTGGTCGACGGATTCCAAGCTTTCAGCTTGCTAATTTGTGTAGGAGGGGCTGGAATATGGAGGGACGTATTGCTTGTGTTGCTTGTGTCTGTACAAGGTGAGAATTGATGGCGACGACTAGGATGTACATAGACAGGCTAATATACCTTCAGGTTTCCTGTGAATTGACCGAAAAACCGCCGTGTATTCTTGAGGAGCACACAACTCAGACAGCCGATCAAATACACCAGGAATGGTGAATCAATGTGCGATGCAGACGCCCTCTGAACGATTCAGCTATGGGTGTCGGTGAGTTCCGTGTCTTTGCATACCGAAGTTTTGTTGGCTGACTTGGGCCTGTGGGCCACCGCGAGGCGTGGCATTTACGGGTCCGTAAATAAGACTTGGTTCAACTTGCACACGTCGTGGACTCTGAGAATCCAATCAAAATTCCCTTCTGATTTCTGGATGTGCCAGTGTTGGTGGTTGCTGTCGCCGTGTCGGCGTCGGGGCTGATATGATGGTCTTGGTTCTTCATGCTCGTGCTCATGTTCCTCCTTGCTCCGGGAATAGCATATGCAGGTTTGAGATGTATTATTGCCATATATTTATTCCATATTCACAGTCGGCTAGTTTGGACGTGCCGCGTCGGCGCGGACATGTAGATAGGTCACTAATGACTTTGTACTGAACGGCTAGCACTCATTGACCTTCGTGACAAGCCACACACCCAATAAGTATGAATGAAGGCAAAGTCACCACTGCCGCCAAATCCCAACATCACCCAAAAAAAACCTCACCAAACGTCCAAATCACCTCAAACTCCCGCTTCATACCTCCTTCATCCACCACCACACCTTTTCGCAAACTCAACCCTCACTCCCACACGTTGTACAAGTCTATCCCCGGCAGTCTCGCGCCTCAACTCCGAGTTTTCGAGAAATCGTCCAAGAAAGTGGGCTGAGACCCGAATTTTCAAACATCTTAGACCAACGGGGAAATGATATACAGGGCGAGCTAGAGAGTATACAAGTCGTATGTGAGCGGTTTTGAAGTAATACAAGAAGAATCGACGTACTTGTGTGATGTTTTATGTTTTATGCCCCCAACACGGACTTGACTGTCACGTCTCCGCACGTCTCCGGCCTGCGCACCTTTCATTATCTTCGTTTTCCTAGCGTATTCACCATCATTTACAATCCATCTCCAAGGGTGGTTGATGAGTTTTGAATTGGATAGGGTGGGTGGGGCTCCTGGGGGCCTCGAGTCAAATCGTGCGACGACGGCCGCATTTCGACTTGGGGATGCATTCGGAATAGCTAGAAGTGTTTAGTCATTCCTAAGAAATGATGTATAAGTGTCAGACAGCGAAGAAAATGATGGCTTGCTTACTCACTTTCGGCGCGACCCTCCCAACCGGCCAACATGGGTCGAGTCATAACCTGCCCAATTCTTCACCAATTCCTTCGCGCTTCTGAGATCATCAAGGCATATTCCCTACCCCTCAATACGACCTAGTTTCACGTGATGGCATTTCAATTTGCGGTTGGTAGGTGTTCCGGGGCTAGCGGAGAGTTCTGCCATCCACTCGCGCTTTGAAGCGGATGAACAGTGGTGCGTGGGATTCTGAGTGAGAGATGTCGCAGTCAGAAGGGAAGGGAGCGAAGGGAGCATTGGTAGGGATGCGTGGTGGCGGCAACGGGAGACCCAATGACCCCTATCTCACGGTCAGAGTCAAATTCTCACGGTCACCAAGACCTTACCACGGTACTTAAGGCAGTCATTGGGAATTCAAATATTCATCGTCATGCATCATGGGAGCTCTTCTTTGCCCTGTCGATCCGTCCATATTGGTTGACATAGATGTTGAGGATTTCGAGGAAGCAAGCGCAGTGACGTAGCCTGAGGGAAATGAGTGAGAAATGAAAAAGAGAAGTTGATGCCATCAGTGGCGATGTGATGGCACTTAGATTAGGCGCCCGCAAAACGCAGGCGTAAGAAACGGGCCTTCATTTCATTTCGGACCCGTAACTGTGATGCCCAATTCCCAGTGCCCTTTTCTATTATAGACCCGCGATCTCTAGCCTGGGTTCTGCGCAAGGCTTGCTTGCTCCGAGCTACGCACTGTCTATGCTCAACCTGGATGTGTTGTGACCTAGAAAATACGACCACCAGTTTTCCGATGCCCTAGGTGTTGATGCCTGAAACCGATAACACGGGTTCGACTGGTGCAAGTTAGGGTGTGGACAGGATCTCCTATGGGCGATCTGTATTGCTGATGCTGAGGCCAAACCGTTGGCCATCATCCCAAGCGCTCGGATGGACTCCAACATTCTTGAGCTTCGGATGAAAGGTGAACTGTCGGGGCGAAAGAAGAAGATTACGGGTGCTACGCGCTCGCGCTTTTTGTGGGCTTTTGGCTCCGTTCGCAGATGGTCGGGTACTATGAGTGCACTAGGGTCTCGCGGCAGCGGAACCGCATTCGAAGACCCCCATCCCAGATCCCACCAACGTCAAGAAAAGCATGATCTCTGCAAAGGGTGCGAGACGGAGGTTGACTACATCTAAATGAATTTTGCTGACTTCCCCTGTAGTCAGAAGGTATCTTCTCCCCCACAAGACCTCTCCCCGTCCGTCTAGCAGCTACTCCAGGCTGAGGCGGCCACTGCGGATACTGTCATCGTTGAATGTCAGAACGAGCGTACAGCTCAGTGGTGTTCCTTGGGAGCGTTCCAAGCGCGTGCCAGCCAGTCGATGTACTGTCGCCGGATCATCCAGAACATACCGCGCCAGTATGTTCGGGTCGAAGATAGTCGTCGCTATTGGCTCGCGACGTGGGCCACCATATAGAGCATCGGAAACAGGATGAGATGATGAAGGGTCGTTGCGTAGCTTCGACGTCCATCCTCGACGCTGCCTTGCGAAATTTTCTATCAAATTTCCTCTACCCGTCGGAAATCGATATGTCTTCTACGACTACAATCGTAACGGAAGAAGATACGTCCGTCAATGAGGACCGAATTGTGGCCCAGGGTTTGCATCATTGCCATTCACGCTACCCGCAATAATCTAACTCAAGAAGAACCTACCAGTCCAACTCCCATCGAGCAGATTCAGTACCGAAGATCCCCCCACCACCCCGTATTTGGGTTGCCCATACCTTAAAGTGAACACGCTCCCGCATCTACCCACAGCGCGCCAGAGGGTCTTGTTGCGTCAGGGTCGCTGGATTATAGCAAGCAGAGAGGAGAAAGCGCAACCAACCCACTCCTCTGAAAAGGAACAGCTAGAGAAGCAGGAGGGGGTCAACCCTCTGCAAGCTTGCACGCTCCCTCGAGAATACGAAACAGAACCACCTCCGTAAGAAGGCGACCCTTCCGGCTCCAGTAACCACCAACGCCATACCTTCTTCTCCCCAGTGACTCCAGTACTTGTGGCCACCATTGCCAAACCGAAGAACGCTCCCACCAGTCCTCCACACGCTGGCCCTTCTACCGCCACCGTTACGGGTTCACAATATTATATCGATCCTGTTTTCTGGGCTGCCGTCAAGGAATGTAGCTGAGAGGCATCATCGAGGCGTATAAGCCACAGGCGAAGGAAGGTAAACTCAATCAAGTCCCTTCCGTCTGCGAGGTGATCAATGCGAGAAAACGCGAGCTGGTCACTGAGGGGGATTCGGCGATGAAGGCGCCCTTGCCGATGAAGATCGCGGCGCTGATGGTATCGTCCTCGTCCGTCCAAGGAGTATCAAAGGCTGAATGGTCAGCAAGGGCTTGTTCATTATCATGAACTAATTGTACCTTTGTCAATGTTATTCACCGTGTTGATTATGTGCTGGCTTGCCGATCCGACCATTGTTCTTCGTCTCCAATTCTTCCGACTCTGGTTACCCTGTGTTCTACCCCTTGCTCGCCTTCCATATCGCTAGGTCATGGCCATACCATGGTGAGTTTTCAGGAGGCGAGCCCGGGAAAGCGAGCTATCTATTTCATCTGGCCAATACGGTTGAAAGTGCATACGTATCTAGCCTTTGCAACGGCTACTTTTGCAGCGCCTACCCTATATTCTAGTGCCACTGTGAGTCTGAAACCTCAACTGAGTCGCTGGACACTCTAGGCACTGAATATTGAATACCCAATCTCCAGGTTGTAACAAACCTCATACTCAAACCATACTTGCAAATACATCACTGATATACTCTAGTAATCAGGCCGCTTTCTCTACTTCTGCCCGAATGCCTTGTCACGCCTGTCATCTCTTCCCCCTTCAACGTGCGTCGCGACTTTGCGTCCTGACGCTCTTTCACGTGTGCCTTCTTTTCTACCTGCGCCCGCTGGCGTTGCGACTAGGGTGGACCGTTGGAGAATTTGTCTTCAATACCCGACAGCATTGAAATTACTCACGCATTTGCCGAAGCGCAGCCTCGCAGGTCCTCGCTTTCTCCAAGAGATCTTTGCAATCTTGCTTTGCCTTCATAATCTTCCCGAGTGAAGCATAAATATCGGCACTTTCCATCGATCCATGCTCCACTCTGCTGCTTAGTTCGTCAATGGTTGACGCAAGGTTCCCTGGGTCGTTCAAACATCATTCCCTCATATACTCTACATACAGGGAAAATGGTAGAGTCTTCTCACCTTCGCCATTGTTGTAGATTGCGTTGTGGTTTTGCCGTCCTCCAGCAATTCCACCTGCTTGTGTTCCCGTGAAATGATCCCCTTGGTAGACGGTTTGCGGGACGCGATCATGCCCACTTCTGGAGCTCCCAATTGAATCTTGAGGCATGAGAGTACGTATGAAGGAGAACTTTGGTAGTGAATAGGATCAACCAGATATGTCGGTCAATTGATAAGGTATATTCAAGCTCTGGAGTATCTTATATGTTTTGACAACGCCAGGCGCTTGCAAGCGACTCACCGTGGAGGCAGTCCAAGCCATTAGGCACCTTCTACCGAAATGGCTTGGAATTTGAGGCAGACTTTTCAGAGGATACGAGCTGTAAGGACATGACAAAGCTAACATCAAAGAGGCTTCCATTGCAAACATCCTTAAGATAGAACAGCCCTTCAATCGTCGTGATGCTTCCCATAGATGCTTCGCATAGACCACGGCACTCACGACGCCACTCCCTATGTTCTTGTAGAAAACGGTGTGCGACATATATTGTTACCAATCCAGGCAATGAAAAGGGCGAGTAGACGCTGATATATCGATGAAATGGGCATCTGGGGTGCTCAGACACGGTGTGTCCATGAAATGGGGTGATCTGTGAATGATCAAGCTTGCCCGAGGTACCTCACGGCGCCACGCCCTTGCTGAAGCACCCATGTGTACCTAGTGGACTTTACTTGGTATAGCGTAATGTCCCCCCTCATGACCTGAAGGAACTTGGAAGGGGGTGTACGTCAAAACCGGTCAATGATAGTCAGATTCTCTCCTGAAAGTATTTAGAAGTTGCCCACTTTAACGGCATATAAGGTGAATATCCACACACATATAGCGTGTCAAGCCAATGGCAGGTACTGGGAACGCTCGGAGCTGAACATGGACCGTTCATCAGACATTCGTTGATGTCACCATACAATGAGTAAAGCAAGTCTACCAAAAGAGCCCTAAGGAGACGTACGATATTCAACGCGAAATCTACCATCCATGCCACATGGGATAACGGCTGGGTAACGACCATGGATTGTGTTCCAGCATTCAAAGGTCGATGCCGTCAGCTCTACTCTAGATTGACCCTATAAACGCCACCACTCGGGGCCTCCATGATTTTGACGGTAGATATCGCCGCTCTGTGTTTGTGGCTTTTTCCCAAAAAGGGTGTACCTTACTGTAACATGAAGATAACGTGCGGAATACAACTGAGAAGAAGCCTTTTCATCAATAACAGCATGCTTACCATAAGTGGACCAACTGGCCCGAATGTACGTCCTTCATGAGTGAATTGGGATCCAGGAAGAACTCGGGCACCAGAAACGTTTGACGTTGACGCTGTTCCGCCTTCTCGCGGTTTGGCTGTGCTTTCGGTAAGATATAATCCAGATAGAAGAAACGGATAGCTGAGGACTTTACGGTACGTAGAAAAGGCACGCCCCAACCGAAAAAGGTGCATCAAAGTGAGCGCGGCACGTGGACGGACATTATCAGGCTAGCGTACCTTCCGACTTGATAAACCACCATCTCCACCACGCAAAATTTCACAGGAGACACAGTTTGGACGCAGTCAACATTGAGTTGATATGAATCTTCAGGCAGCGCAAGCGAGAAGCGGTCTCTGACTTGTAGTCAGCTTCAAAGCGACTCGGCGCAAGATGAGAGTAGTTACCAACATATTTGCGGAGGTCGGTGATGCTCACAACAATGGTGTACAGACAGTTCTCCTTAAGGGCGAGAGGTTGAACGACTATGAAGACGAGGAATTCATCTTATGAAGGTTCCGGGAGTCGTGAGAAGGGTCGTCAACGATGTTCATCATTTGCTACGTGATTTGGAACTAGGAAGTAACTTGAGCATGAGTAATTCCGTATGGGATAAACTCACCCCTCAAGCAATTAAAGTCCGCGAACGCGAAACACGACATGTCCCCAGGAGACCAAGTCTCGCAGCCGACGCGAGGGAGGAAAAAATATATAAATTAAAACCCCGAAGAAATTTCGGACGAGTTGAGGAAGGCAAGAGGGTGTAGTTGTCGAGAGCGGGTTCAACCAAAAGGGGGGAGCAAGAACAAGAACCCACAGAGGACAGTGTGACATTCATTCAGGTTGAGAGATGGATACTATAAGATCAGTGGACAAAGATGCAAATTTGTTTATTAGAGACAAGATCAAGAATAATGAAACAAAGGGGCGAATGAGTTAAGTATCTGACTCCTCGCTGAGAGTCAGTCGTATTCTCCTGTGAATGCCGCAAACATCTAATGAAGGACACCTATATTGGCGGGGTGGACAGGTAAGTTATAACCTTCTGCGCACACCGCGTCCACAAGGGGAAGACTGACCATAGCGGTGATAGCTAGTGATGTTCTGTTCACCGCTGATGTTGTTCACGATACCGCTTCCACGATTGGTGATTGTGACAACTGAGCTGTTGTTGTAACTTGGGGTTTGTGATGTGCCGTTCCGATCTAACCGTTCAACTGTCGCCTGGACTGCGACTGCGGCCCCAAGCTGTAGAATTGATCAATTGATGAGCCAAGAATTGGCGCGAATTGAAAAGGAAGGTTCAGACCTTAAAGTTACTTTTAGCGATCTTCAGCATGTCTCGATACTCCTTGATTTTGTCAAGGTCATTGTTGGACCGAAAAAAGCGCTTCAGATAACCACGGCCAATATTTTCACGGACAAGCCCGTCTATCAGTTCGATTGTACTGTTGCGCAGCGATGAGCCATGAAGATAGCAGACTATAGGATCAAACGACGAACCTGAGAAGTCCGTCGATATGGGAGCGCAGATTCTGCGATATGTCCTGCCCAGATGCGGCGACTTGCTGACTTACAATGCTCGACACGGTGTCTACTACCTCTTTGGCAGCAGAGGCAAGGCTTTGGAATTCCTTCTTATTCTGCTTGACTAACTGGCGAACAAGTCAGAGCGGTCTAGGATAACATTAGATAGACTGATATGGATGATTCTCACCGAGATTTTTTCACATATACGAAGAGTAAGCTGCGCTGCGGCGGCTACTGGTGGAATTGGGCAAATCTTGGACGTGAATTCAAGACATGGGGCAATGATCTCCGGGATAGCCTTTACGCAGGATTGGAGTGCAGGAGCCGTGGTTGAGGTGAGTCGTGAAGCAAGAGGTTCGTCGCATTGCAATATGGCTCTGGGGGGAGGGCAAGTCATGCTATTTGGGTCACTCCAAGGCTGGAAAGTTTCCTCGGAACCTTCCTCGTAAGGAGGAGGCGCAAAGGACAGTAGGGACGGACTGAGTCCGCTTGAAACGAAGCCGATTCTTGTGTCGGAAGTCATGGATAGCTGACCGTCAATCGTCAGTCTCTTCTGGAGTTTGATTCTTTGGAACTCGAAAGCAGGGGGCGAGTCGCTGGCTTTTGTACTCCCAAGATTTGTCAGTCTAGCTTTTCACACGAGCCGGCATAGGACAACGTGAACCAAGGAGGAGCCCTCTCGATGGTTTGAGCGCAAGGAGCCATCGGACCCACCGGCCAGATCGAGTCTAAGTGGTTGAATGAGTTCAACAAGATGAAGCTCAACACTGTCCAAATGCATCTAGCGGTTGAATATTGATGAACACCACCATCAGTCGAACTGGAGTCGACAATTATGATGAACTCAGCGGTAGCAAGAACAGAGTAGTAATGACTCATTGACAAAATATAAACCAGAGTTCCATTGATATCTGAAGGTGATGCTTACCTGGAAGGACGAATGAGAATCACTCGGGGACACGGGATTAGGACCATCATTGATGCACTACTCTTGAAATGGCAAGAACGGTCGCGAATGGATCGGCCTGAGGCGGTGTAACACTGTTAGAATCATCCCAGGGAATGAAAGCTTACGAAGTGTATCTTGTGCCGAGACTCCTGATCTCGTTTGTGATACTGATCCCTCACAAGCTGTTCACTCGGAGGGACTGGAAGAAGAAATTAGGGGCGTTCACTGCGGCGCATGCACATCGACAGATTGACGAGTGAGCCCTATATGTACAGCAAGCTTCTAGAACCCATATAGCCGGAAGCATCAAAGGGAGTCGATAAAAATGATTCGTGCGACCCGAGTAACGGCATATTTGGGTGAATATCCAGCTAGAAAGCGAAAGGCCTCATGGCAAAAGAGGGCTTTAAGACCGAGCGTCCATTGCAAAATCTCGTCTAAATTTACATCTAGTGCGTGAAGGAGAATGTCTGTAGGAGTTGAAAGTTATTAGTCACAAGGGTGAGTCAAGACGGCCAAGAATTGAGCGTACATCACCATCTAGAATTCGATCCAAACGCTACAGCTACCTGAGGCCTCGTTCAGGACAAGTGAGACTGAGAAAGGGTTCCTAGCCCCCCAATTCTCCCTATAGGAACCCTTCACATGATACATCGCGAGCGATGTCGATAACTAGTATATGATATCAATAAGATAGCGAGTGTAACACTCACATTTGTGATTGGGCATCATTCACGCATTCCCCGGACGATTTCGGGTAGAGAGCTTGAGGGCAGCGAGGCGAAGTGTTCGGATCGTTGATGGGGATAAAGAAAGTGGGGGCGGTGCCTATGTTTGTGAAATTTCCGTTAGTGTTCAATGTTCCTTTCCCGAGACACCATCATATGACCCAATCAAAGGCTCAACAACACGATGGACGCTTGTCGAACCTCGCGGAAACTACCAGCTCGAGGTTCTTCGAGCCACTTCGCATTTTCTTCCCTGAAATTGCACCCCAGGGCCCACGTTCCTCCAAAACCAAGCCTGAAGCGCAGACAGCTCGCCACAAAAGAAAACGAACACGCCCAAACCAAGTGGAAGTGTGGAAGTATAACCTCAAGATGTTTGGAGAGCGACAGGAATCACTAGGGTAAACAATTGGCACTCAAGCTGTCTTCAAATTTCATGGAAACGGGATGGGAAGTTCGTTTTGGGTTCGTTTGAAGACGGAGGAGAGAAAAGAGTGGTCGATGGCGTGGTCTTCTGATGAGGACGATGAAGAACTTACATAAAAGATGAGGATGATGACGCCTTCAGCCCTTTTCGGGCCCCGGCGCTTAATAGATGGTCCTCGGAGCGCCTGCCTGAAGCTTCCGCGCATCCACAAGGGCTTGTTCTCCTCCGCTCTGCTATCGCCATTGTTTCTCGAAGAATGTTACACGTTGTGGTCATCGTCAGGAAGGATCTAAGGTTACCATAACTTGGCAGATACAGCCAAGGCTCCTTGAAAGCTCCAGCGGAACTTCGAGGAGCACCACGACTGTAATCCTACGCAAGCGTTCGTCTACGACCTGCATACAATGATGGCCCTTAGGTATCATATGTCATCTCCGAATATACTTCGTCCGATTCGTGCCATCTCTGCAGCGTCATGATCATAAGATCGAGGATCTGGTCCATTGGAGAGGTTGAGTCCCATTCGGGCGGAGGTATGAATGTAAGCTCGATGAATGGGCTGACTTCGCCCGATCCTGCAACGCAGTTTGATGAATGAGTGTAAGTGGGAGTCGGTGCGAAGAAGTGATGCATATAAAGCACGATCGGGGTTGAACCAAAGTGTAACTTACCTACACAAGTCGCATCGGCAAGGCTCTCTCCCCCTCCCATGGTGCTCGCATCCCCTATCAACACTCTCGAACGCATCAATCCCACAACACGTCCATCGAAACGCGAGAGGATGATAGTCAAATAATTTTTGTAGATCTCCTCCGAATTCGTTCTCGAACATCTCTTTTATGTGTTCTTCTTCTTCTCCTTTGTAAACACGCCCCCAGCCCGTCATTTCGTTCGGACAATCCCAAGTGATTAGATCGAGGTCGCCTTCGTGGAAGGAACCGTCGCCGCATTTGCGGTGCCGATCGTACCATTTGATCGGAGAGCAGGATTTTTTGTGTGATGACCAGTCGGCTTTCTGACATGCACGACCTATTATCAATGGTCGACGACGTTGTACTCCAATGGCCAATGCGATCATGGGAAAACGCACCACAGTAGATACGAACCACGCATGAACTGCACCGGTAGAATTTCTCAACGTCTTTGCGATCTTTCTGGCAGACTGAGCATGTGAGATCGGGGATGCTCGCCATGATGTTTGCTTAGTGCAAGCTTGGTGAAGAGACTCGAGAGGGGGAGAAATGAAGAGAGGGGTGATTATGAAGTCAGAGTTTCAAGTAAGGGGAAAAGATGAGAATATTCTATCTCAGCTCAGGGCGTTGGATGTACTCTGGCTGCTCTGGCTGAGTATGTGGGTGTCACGCATGGGACCCAGCGAGATCGAAGATCGGATACTGAAGGTTCGCGACCTTGATTGACAGCGCACGAATTCTCAGATAAGATAACTGCGACACAGGTGACAGGACTGAGTCGGACGTCTGGACCATCTAATGCCATACGGCAGACGACACATCACATATCCAGCCCCATCATTTTCCGCCCTGCCATCGCACTTATCGCAGAAGCGCTATTGTAAGAACGGGGATCGGGCCCACGGGG
This sequence comes from Pleurotus salmoneostramineus, assembly GCA_002583695.1. Lineage (NCBI taxonomy): Eukaryota > Fungi > Basidiomycota > Agaricomycetes > Agaricales > Pleurotaceae > Pleurotus > Pleurotus salmoneostramineus. The sequence goes on from BEWF01000101.1 coordinate 44,082, forward strand.
TAGTTCAAGTCCCATCCTTGCAGCGGTTCTCTCGTTGTAGATTCGGTTGGGTAAGGGCTTCCCCATCCTACAGAAGAAAAGCAAGGAGGAGAGGGAGCAAGCACAATCAGCCAAGATGACCCCAGACCACATAGGGTAGTCGAGGGATCACTCACTTGCAGAAGTCACAAGTACAAGGCCGGCTCCCGGTCCCATGATGATCACATCCAAACTTCATCTCCGCATCTGTACCACAGCAAGTCCAGCGAAATGCCATCGGCCAATGAGCGTACAATTTCGCTTCACTGCCACCGAATTCTCCTTCGAATTTGCGTTTGAGGTCGTCTGACTCCTCTTTCAAGATATGGCCCCAGCCAGTCTCTTCTTCGGGGCAGTCCCAAGTGATGAGCTCGAGCTTTCCTTCGTGGAACGAGCCATCGTCGCAGCGTCGGAAGTCGTCGTACCATGGCTTGGCTGGTCTTCCAGAGCAGCTCTGCTTGTGGGTCTTCCAGTCAGAACGTTGACACGCCTCCCCTATTAGGACAAGATGAGATCGTGCACCGAACAAGTAAAAAAGAAAGACGCGACTTACCACAGTAGACTTGTGTCTTGCATGAACTACACCTGAACGTACCACTCTTGTCGCAGACAGAGCATTGGGGAGAAGAATTCGTCATGATGGTGGTTTGGGGTCAAGAGACGATCTCCTCAACCGGCATTTTCCCGGTATTTCACTATGTCACTTTCTCACCAGGCAACACCACCCTCGATATCACACGTAGACACACCTCGAAGCACCATGCGTATGAAGGCTTCGGTGCTTAGGCGGGCCTCAAGGTAGTGGGCCAAGCCCACGTTGACTTTTTATGATCATATGGGAATCGGGTTCCTTGTATAAAAGTACTTGATCTTCGCCCACTATCCACCCCAGGAGCCTCGTATACCTCCTCGACGGTTAGTTGGTACTCTGTAGGGTAGCTTGGGCGGTAGATCCATGTGCTGCGTCGTTGGCATCATTCAGCGGCGTTTCTATCTGTGAAGTACGCGTCTCTACTTTCCGAGCTTCCCCAATTCCACCATCATTAACCTTCAAGTTCACGAGCCCATCGACACCATCATACAGACCGCTAAGCGGGCGTTGAGCAGCATCATGGACAGCGCCGACATCCTTCGATATGGCGCTAAAGGGATTACGCGGCGTCGTCGGTGTTATTGGAGGTAGCAAGTGTATTCCACCGCTCGTTAGAGGGGGGAAGGATTGAATATGGCGTGCACGAGGGAACAGAGACGACTGTTGAACCAGCGGAGTTAGAGGAGGGAGTCGTACTGGCGACGGTAGTTTGGTATAGTGACTGGAGATTTCGTGTAGATCGGTAGGGGGGATTGTTGCGCATCTTGAGAATTATCGGTCGGATAGGGTGCATAGCCAGTAAGTCGCGATACTTTGGCCATTGGTGTGACTGATGGATATTGGACCGACATCGGTGTGTCAATAGGCTGAAATTGAGAGGGGGGAGTAAGATGGGATACGCGGAACGGGCTGTGAAATGTTGGCTCGAGAGCGGTCGATGGGTTGTTCGGAGTAAAGTTGGTTGGTACGAAGCCCATTGGAAGTGTATCTCCAATGCGAGGAAGGAGCGGGGGGTCGACTTTATCGTGGTCATGCTCTGACGCAAAATCATCCGCCGTCAAAAACTTTGGGCTGATTGGAGAAGACGGAGGATTTGACGAGGGTGTTGGTGGCGGAACCGTCATCGTCGTCGAAGATGCGGTATCATCAGACGCAAACCGAACCCGTCGAGCAGGCGAGCCAGGGCAAGAAACGCTCAAACCCCAAGGTGAGAGTCGGTCGTCATCTGAGCTCGGCTGCGATGATGGGGGATTGGATATTGCTGGAGACAGGGTCACTCGTCCGCGACAGCCCAGATAAAAGCCGAAAACGAGGAAGAAGAGGGCTGTGAGGAGGATAAGGACACCGACAAGGCTGATCCCCAAACCCAAGGCTAACTTCAGATGCACGTCTGACCGTCTGGTAATGGGTACGGATGCTTCAGCAATGGGAGAGGGTTTCATGAAGGAATACATACTAGTCGGTAAGTAGCCCATGACTTGAGTCCGTTCATTAAGAAGTATCGATTATAGGTCCATGTAGGTCCACAAATGTCAAACGTCCCCGAGGCGGGCCGGCCAGGTAGCACTTTTCAGCCAGTATCCATGAGCAAGATCATATACCCATGTATACGAAAGCAGGCGATATCAATGGCGTCTGGGCGAATCGGTTGTTCAGAAAGCGTTAGGGATAAGATAGGATACTTAACTTGAAAAAGAATGTTCTTACCGAGAGACTGTTGTCAAATTCCCCACGAGACGCCAGTTCCTTGAATCATTCCGGTCTTAATCGGAAGCAGAACTAGATGCATCTCCGGAGTCATAGCTGAACCGTCGTGTCCTAAAGCAACGGAGACGGCGCCACCATTCGCCACGAAATCGTCGTCCGGAGGAGCTCTGGTGCATGATCGTGTATACGTATGCGTCGAAGTTGCACTAGAGGTTCAAGTCGATCTACCCCATGTCCGAAGCCAACCCATGGGTAAGGGTGACAGCTTTGATATCTTGATGGCTGGGTCAAGTAACCGCGAGTTGAAGTTGAGTTGAAGGTTGGTTCAAGTTCGGTTTCGTCTTAGGCGCCCAAGCGTTTTTGCAAGGTCCTTCTCGTGGTCACGGATAAGTACAATAATTCAAAGAGCAACATAACATAATGATCAGTGCGAGACAAGATCCGCGTCTAGAATCCAATACGTTTACAGCTGGAGATGTCGACAGCTTGCCTACTCTACGACCTAGCAGCACGTCTTTTCGCGCGATATTCCGGTCCAATCCACCTAATGACCAATATCAATGGCGATATTAGGATACACGTTCCTCCCAGGAGGACATAAGTCCACCCAGGCCTAAGCCGCCTCAGCATGACGTCGATAACGGCGACTAGGGATGCTGAAAGGGAACAGCGGACGAGGTTGTTCTGGAGATGCAATGAGAAAGTTTGTCGTGGTACGTAGGATGACTGGACTGAGAAGACTTACACATGCCGTCACGGATGATCCTTGCGAAGGGAGCCAGTCCACTAGCAGCGTCTGAGTGGTACTCATGATTGCGATACAAATGTATCCAACTGCGACACCTCGGTCAGCGTGGCTCCTACTGTTTCAGCGCGGTTAGCACTCACTAACGACTTGCAAAACGAGCGGGCCAGCGATTAATACGCGCTTCTGCACACACCATCCATACCCGATGATACAGGCAGCGTACAGGACCAGAAGATACGGAACCATCCGGAGTCTGGCTTTCTCAATAGGAAAGTTCTCTTCCTTCGTTACTTCATCGGAAACGGTCGTGTCGTCGAACACATCTACGGCTGTTTATTCTACTGGGCTACTCCGCGTTGCCTTCTGGACAAGGTCTCTTCTGATGGCTTGGTACTCCCTATCGAGGAGCCGACCTGTAGCGACAGTGCCAATGGAAGCGCCTCCTCCAACGGCAAGGAAACACAGTCCAATGCGCGTTTGGTCGAGGAAGGGGTAGACCTCCGTGAAGAGAGTGGACAGAGAAGCTGTAATGCCGGAGTATACGGAGAATATGATTCCATTGAAGATCAACAGAGTCTTGTAAATGTATCAGCGGACCGGAATGGATTGAAAAGCGGAAGAGATGGCGTACGACAACATCAGGATAGGTCAGAATACGAAGAGGGTTGCGAAACGTTGGTTTGGAGGGCTCCACTGGAGGGCATGTATCCTTGTGATTTTTGAAGCGATTGAGAAAGGGAAAGACTGGACGGTATAACCTTGAGGGCCTGATGCTCCCGTTCCCAACTATTAGGCGTAATGTCTCAGGGAACAGACTAGAATTCAAGCATCAGAGACAAGGATCAAGAAGACGGGTAGACCACGCTTACAGTAGGATAAGAACGAAACAGACGGCAGATGAGATGCAAAGGAACCAAAAGATGGACCTCCAGCCTAATCCATCACAGAGGGCACCGCCAATTACTGGCCCTATAGCTGGCCCGATCTAAAGGGGGAAATAGATATTCGTGACGCTCATGCTCGAGCTCTCAAAGACGCACCAGTGGACCCAAGTTATAAGCACCGAAAAATCCGCCGCGCTCAGCGGGTACGGCGATATCGCCAATTACTCCTGCTCCAAGCGCGATAGTGCTGGCCGATCCAGCTGCTTGTATACACCTAAGCAGCATGAGAAGCCAGTACTCAGATGTCGGCACGAGAGCCAGGCCAATGCATGATCCCGATAGGACGAAAAGACATGCTAGGAACATGGGTCGTCTGCCCCATGTATCCGCAAGAGTCCCCCAAAACATCGGTGCTGTGAAAAGCAGCTTCTGAGCGACGAGGCATGAGAAAGCAAGCTGGAAAACTCACAAACACCCTGTAAGACCATGTACACCGTCACGGTAAGATTTATGAGCTCCGTGGACTTGTCAAAGGCATTGGCAATGACGGGTATGGCCGGAAAATAGATGTTGGCCGTCAATGGACTATCCGGACACCAATGCATCAGGATTCAGCAGTTCGTCTTAGAGCTGGTGTACACGCCACACATACCTGAAAAGCCCAGCTATCGATATTGTCGCGACAAGAAACCATTTTTGGTTCCTAGAATATACACTGTAAGGAATTTCAGGATTCGAGCTCGACCTGGTCCGCTGAGGACTGTGGTTTCTCGCGAAGGTCATGGACGTGAAGGCGTAGACTTGTTCAAGCTTCGTCGTCGAGAATCCCGGCTTGATGCCATGCTGCAAGCGGATACTGAGAGAAGTGGAGCTACGAAGAAAACGTCCTATAAGCTCCTTGTAAATAGGACGGATTCCCACGTCTCGAACTTGAATTCAACTTTTATTCAGCTCGAAGTATTGTCGTATGCGAATCCGATTCCAGAAAACAGCCAGGACAAAAAGCAGTAGATCAGCCAAAGCACATTGGTCCAATTTCGAGGGACTATAATGTCGAAGGTGAGTACTCTCTCTCATTGTACAAGTGAACCTTGGCTCAAGCCACCACACCATGGACGGTGACAGTAGGTTAGAATGACGGTCAAGAGATTCGAATGGACATGAAGTTCAAAGCAAGTTCAAAGTCGTGCGACTGAAAGCCAAAGTCGTCCGCGTCAGGGTCGTGCCGACGTTTTCCCCACAACCACCACAGCGCTAACAGTTCAAGAAAAATAATTGTATGTCATCCACCCTCGATCCCTTGAACCCTCCAAATGCAACTCAGGTCTCCTTAGGAAAACGAGCGGATGTCAACCTCAAGCTTGCCTTGGGACTGGGAATCAGTCTCGTCGGAGTCTTGGTTCTCCTGGTAGCGTTCTCCTTCCTCGTGTTCGGTTTTTATCTGGGCCATCGAAGGGGTAGAAAATCGAATGGATTCGCATCGGGGGGCTCAAGTACGCCCATCATGCCAGAGCTGATACCGCCACCTGGCGTACCTTGGATTCCAGAGCCGATGCGTCAAGTTCGCTTCGCACAGGGAACACCAACCACCGCTTCCCCTTCCCCTTTGCCGATCATACCACCAGTGGTCCCTCAAATTCCTCCAGACACACCAACCTCTATTTCGTCTCCGGTTTCCCTACCCAGACGCCGCTTTTCAGCGGATCATCCAAATGCAACCGGCGCGGAAAACAATCCGAACCATCACGGATACGAACCTCTAAACCAAGGCCAAGCTCTCCAGCCCACATCGCCTGGAATGAGTATGGTTCCTGGGACTATGGGGCTACCGATGACACCTTCAGCATATGTGCAGCTGCCCCCTCAATCACCTTTCCCAAGTGCCTTCGGTCAATCACGGCCTGGAACTCCCTACGAACCTGGAGCACCTTGGACGCCTCCATCCCATCTACCGCCTACGCCTCGGCCACCCCATATGCAAACCCCCGCAATGAGCATGAGCGCCCAGCTGCCCCCCATGACGCCTATAACAACAGGATACCCCCCATGGGCTCAGGCCAATCCCGGTATCCTGGGAGCTTGGGGGAATCTGTATCATGGGGATGCGATCAGCGCCTTGACCGTAGACGGCTCTGCTGCCTCGGTTCGACGACAAGGAATCGGTGTTGAAACGAATGGCAGTCTTTCTGAGCCGGATTCAACCAGAGTCACAGGTACAGAACGACGCGTAGAAGTGACAGCGGCGAATAATCCTCCCGAAACTGTCGCTATTGCAAGCCAGAAAGATGATCCACCCCCAACACACTCCCCGCCGGCCAGTACGGCCGCGGAGACGTCTGTAACGGCATTTGAAAACCTCGAAGGAGAGCAGGATCAGACCAAGGGCGAGGATCATGACCAAGTTCCCGTGGTATAGACCATACTTAGACTTCTTGTGTAACCTAGTCTACGGCGTGGTGCCCCGCGTCACAGTAAACTCGGACCACAGAAAGTACTTCTCTTCATTACCCGTCACCGGTCACCATCCAGCTCTATGCAGAGTCTTTCCATGATTCTTCCCATTCCGTCTCCGAACATGCCCCACTCCGGCTTGAGAGTTTCTTGACATGCATCCTGAAATGGCTCGTGCCGAGTCCACGCGTAGCTTTCCACTTCCCATGCCATCGCTCACTGGTGTTCGCAAGGCGTGCAAGGAGGGCTGAAGTCTCTCGGTCGATGCCCAACCCTTTTACCGCCACTCAAGCAAAATCCCCCTCAGACTAACAGGGGTCTCCTATCAAACCCTATTGAAATCCTCGCGTCGCCCAATCAGGCACATGAGGTTCGAAACCAAACCTCCATCTTCGTCATGCCCAAATAGCTCTGCTATGCTCTTTGTCACCTCGTCCTTCGACGTCCACGACGTAGACAAAGGGGAAACAATGGCTCGAAGCTGTTGAACCTCCCATTCATCTCAGACCACATCTATGATCTCAAGTTCGGCAGAAAGCTGTCACCTTCTTTATAACGATACCCACGGCTATGTATATATATACTTTTCGCCCATGCCGTGTCTACGCGTCAGATTCATCACTTCGGGTATCATTGAACGTGGTGGTACGTATATAACGAGCTTCTCACTGGAGATGGTGAACGTTGATCGCTTGACACCTGGAACCTTCAGCTTCTGAATCAGCGCTCTCATTCGTGTCATGGCCGAGTCACGGAACGATGAAGAGAACCAGGTCGGTGAGATCCAGACAACAAACGACATAAACACGCCTGGGGCAGAGCCGTCTGCTACGAAAGAGGCCGATAGACTGGAAAACCCTCGATATAGTATATACTCGAGCAAGGAAAAATGGTTCCTGGTGGCCACCGTCTCCGCCGCTGGCTTGTTCAGGTGCGCGTTTGACTTTTTTTGGTCTCGTAACCACAACTTATATTGTTGGAGAATCGCAGCCCTTTGACTGCGAATATATACTTCCCAGCCATACCCGTAATCGTGAATGCGTTCCATAAATCTACGGAGCTTATCAACTTGACTGTCACCGTCTACATGGTCCTGCAAGGTGTTTGTAAGTACCATCAACTTGTACCTTATAATTGACGGCCCCACACTAATATCGTCTCCCCACTCTCAGCTCCCATGCTCTGGGGAACTTTGTCAGACACCTGGGGACGAAGGCCGATGTTCCTAGCATGTCTGTTCGTCCTTTCCGGATCCTGCGTGGGACTCGCGCTCGTCCCTACATCAGCGTATTGGCTGCTCATGCTGCTTCGATGTATCCAAGCCGCTGGCTCAGCAAGTACAACTACGCTTGGAGCTGGAGTAATCGCGGATATCGCTATTCCTGCGGAGAGAGGAGGTTTCTTCGGTTTGTATAGTCTGGGTCCTCTGGTAAGTCGCTTTCTCTTACGCCTTTTATCCGAAACTTGTTGTTAACTCACGGGTTCCTACTCCAATAGGTCGGACCAGCGATTGGACCTGTCATTGGCGGTGCGCTCTCAGATGGGCTTGGATGGAGGTGATTCCGTGCTTAGTACTGTGTCTCCAGTCCGGTGTTAATATTTTGCCCCCTCACAGAGCTATATTCTGGTTTCTGTGTATCTCATCGGCCGTATGTCTGGTCTTCATGTACCTGTCAGTACCACTCTCTTCCTCCAGAACACCGTCTTATCCCTCTCTTTCCAGTCTTTTCCCCGAAACGCTACGATTGATTGTCGGAGACGGCAGTATAATTCCGTCTGCTCACATTTACCGTCCAGTCTTCCCTATACTCACTTCATCACTGGCTCGTGAAGCTGAGGACGGTCCTTCGCGAGGCATTTCGAAAGGAAAATTCCCGAACCCCCTTCGAATACTCACTTACCCTGACGTTGTGGTAAGAACATCCCTGATTTTATCAGCCCACCGACGGACTCAACTCTCTTCCTTTTTGTAGGCCTTACTCGTATTCAACGGCATCATGTGTGCCGTTTTCTATGCGGTTACCGCGTCGTTGTCTACCCTCTTCACAGATATCTATCCTTTCCTTGACCAAACTCGCATAGGACTGTGCTTCCTCGCTATCGGCGGAGGTGCCGCTCTCGGGACCATTGTCACTGGTCGATTTTTGAACCGTGAATACCAGAGCGTCAAAGAAGAGCTGGTGCGGAAAGCCATGATCGAACGACACAACACGGAAAAGGATAGCCCTACGGTCCGGGTCAATATTATGACCGAAGTGACCAAAGATGAGCACTTCCCCATTGAAAGAGCTCGATTGCGTGCGGTCCCGATCTTCCTGGGGATATACTGTGCTTGTACTATCGGTTATGGGTGGTGTTTACACAGTAGGGTGTCGCTCGCTGGGCCTCTTATCCTACAAATAATCAGTGAGTACCCTGCTTGATTGACGACCTGCTGAGACTTACAGGATGACAGTCGGGCTTTCAGCGATTGCGGTCATCAACACCACTCAAACCCTTTTGATCGACTTGCTGCCTTCTCAAGGCTCCTCCGTCATGGCCTGTGTAAGTGTAGCGATGATTCCTCTTTATTCCAGCTGAGATGTACGTATCTTTTAGAACAATCTTGTACGTTGCTCTTTGAGTGCATCCCTCATCGCGGTCATGGATCTTATCCTGCGAGCTCTGGGCCCTGGGTGGACTTATGTTCTTTTCGGGGGAGCTTGTGCTCTCAGTCTGCCATTGGTGGTTTTGGTTCGAGTTATTGGCCCAAGATGTCGGGCGAAGAGGCGCAATGCGCAACGGACTCAGTGATTTTGGGTCCCTCTCAGTGTCGCCGCTCTTGATCGCACAGGAGGTTCCTATGCCCAGTGACTTGGATTTTCCTTCGATGTTGTGTCGTTATTTTTACCTTTCCATGGTTCGAATATACCTTCAGTATGCCTTTCATTCTCTGCGGGCTAGAGCCCTTGCCGTGTCGTATGCGATCCCATCCAAAACCAACCGGCAAGTCCGGGACGTGGGAATCCGTGCTATAAAAAGCATACAGGACCGCATATTGCGCACCTATTCGTAGTTTTGCTTGACTCATCTGTGTGCAGCATGGCATCAAGTCGACGGCAAAGTTTGTACCATTCTGCATCTGCACCTCCATGACATCCACGAAAGAACGAAGCCCCCAACGAACGAGCTCGAATTCGGACTCGGAACCTGAGGTTCCTTACAGTGTCTATTCAAGGAAACAAAAATGGTTTATTGTCGCGACGATATCGATAGCTGGGCTCTTCAGGTGCGTCGGTCGTGTGCTTGTGGCTTCTAAGGGATTTCTGATGCTCGAATAGCCCCTTGACCGCGAATATCTATTTTCCTGCCATTCCCGTTATCGCAAATGCTTTTCACAAGTCCACCGAACTCATAAATCTTACGGTGACGGTCTATATGGTCTTGCAAGGCGTCTGTGAGCTCTGAAATGCTCTTTCTTATGCCTCATTGCTTATAAGTTACTTTGCACAGCACCGATGTTTTGGGGTACTCTTGCCGACACATGGGGCAGACGACCCATGTTTCTTGCGTGTCTCTTAGTCTTATCAGGATCCTGTATTGGCCTGGCCCTCGTACCAACATCGGAGTACTGGCTTCTGATGCTACTCAGGTGTATACAAGCCGCTGGCTCGGCTAGTACGATCGCGCTTGGGGCAGGAGTAATTGGCGACATCGCCGTTCCGGCTGAGCGTGGCGGCTTTTTCGGTGCTTATAGTTTGGGTCCACTGGTGCGTACTTGACGACTCGAGTATGACAGTAACGAACGTCGATGTTTTTCTATTCAGATCGGACCTGCCATCGGGCCAGTCATTGGTGGTGCTCTCTCCGATGGCTTAGGCTGGAGATCGATCTTTTGGTTCCTCTGCATCTCATCCGTACTCTGCTTTATCTTTATCTTCCTGTAGGTGCTGCTACTCGCCCGCTTCCAATCGATTCTGATGACTGAACTCCAGCTTATTCCCTGAAACGCTCCGGATTCTGGTTGGAAATGGGAGCATCAGGCCGTCAAGAACATACCGCCCAATCTTCCCTCTACTGACTCTCTACGACCATAAGGGCACAGATTCTCCTATGGAACTTTCCAAGCCAACGTTTCGGAACCCTCTTCGTATCCTGACCTATCCCGATGTCGTGGTACGCTATCTCTTTTCCGATTTCTTATCCATTTCTACCCACTAATCCAGTTCCAAGACGCTGCTCTTTTTCAATGGAATCGTCTACTCCGTATTCTACGGCGTCACCGCGTCACTGTCAACACTATTCACTGAGGTCTACCCTTTCCTTGATCAAACCCGCATTGGACTTTGCTTTCTCGCGATCGGAGGGGGTGCATCCATTGGCACCGTCGTCACTGGTCGGCTCCTTGACAAAGAATACCAATCTATCAAAAGAGACCTCGTTCGGGAAGCAATCGCGAACAGGCCTATCGACGAAAAGGCTGTAGACGTCCGTGTACTTGGTGACGACCAGACGGTCGCTGCTGAGGTGACGAAGGATGAAAACTTTCCTATCGAGAAGGCAAGACTTAGGACTGTTCCGTATTTTCTGGCCCTCTACGTTGGTTGTGTCATGGGCTATGGATGGTGCCTTCAGAAGCGTGTATCCATTGCTGGTCCGCTTGTTTTACAAGCTATCAGTGAGTCAATGACTTTGAGGGAGCGGGGACCAAGCTGACTAAAATTTGGCAGTTGGATACATTAGTGTCGCGATCATGAACACCACACAGACACTGCTGGTGGACTGGCTCCCTTCGCAAGGGTCATCCGTGACGGCATGTGTAAGTCTTGTTGCTACGCTCATGCTTCAACCGTACGCCTTATCGTTTGACCGATCCGTAGAACAATCTCGTACGCTGTTCTCTTGGCGCGTCTCTAGTCGCCGTTATCGACGTTATGTTGAGACGTCTCACACCTGGGTGGACATACGTCCTTCTAGGCGGAGCGTGTATCCTGATATCGCCATTGATATTGGTGATTAGGTGGATTGGACCCAAGTATCGCGCGAAAAGGCGTGCTGCCAGACTGTAGGCATGTCAATCCATCCCAGAGTTTATAGATGGACTAGACCCTAGATGTGTATCTGGTGTGGCCTTTCTTTCCATCGTAATTATGTAGTTTATTGCCACCATGAAGCAGCACCGTACTGCATATCTCGTATGGAACCTTGTTCGCCTTACCGCCATCAGGAGGGCCGCTGGCATAAAAGCCTCCAATGGACATGATGGCAAGGCCGTGTCCGTTAACGTTGCGACCATTCCTACCGTTATCGTCGTCGATCCAGGCGGCTCGAGAATGGGTTCTTCCCCAAGAAACGTGGTGCTCCATAGGTTGAGGATAAATCAATTCATAGATTCTCGAATTGAGCTTGTACCCGCGCTAATAATGTAGTTTAATTTACGCCGTTACGGTTCCTTTGACCACGACTGGCAGAACTCCTGTACCCAACACGTTCTCGTCAATGATTTCGGCTCAACAGGGAACGCTCAGGGACTGCTTACCTCCTGTAGGAAGCCTATAAAATGGGCGGCCAATGGCCATCAAGAACCCATTGATCATGCCACTATGGGAGGTTATAGAGATGACTGAAGAGGGAACTCAGAAAACGACTGGAAGGCGAAGGTGAAGGCACCCACAATTCCCCGGATCATGGTTGAATACATGATCTATGACTGTCTTCACCCGGGCGGCGACTTGCTCAGTCGTCTCGCGTACATCGGTCGTCCAGAGTTCATCCTCCTCAGCGAACCCTTCTTCGATGACACCTTCTGGGAAGGCGGACGTGATGAATGCTTTCGGTCGTCTTCGATCGCACGTATGGACGCCGAATCGTTCTCTACAAGCCTTGATGACGCAAAAACGGGGGTGAATCGAGGTAATTAACGACGAAGACAGGAGGAAACAAGTGTGACTGACCTCCATAACCAAAGGGGGACCAGATTGCTTGAATCGGTCGTTACCGGAGAAGGTGATTTGCCAGGTATTGAAGGCCCTAGCATGCGGGCTGACATACATGGAATCGGGGACGCGCAGACCGTTGGATAGCTCTGCTTCCCAAGCAGCTTTCGCGGTCTCAGCCTGGCTGATTCCAAGAGGGGTGAGTTCGGCGTCGGCTGAATCCAATCATGGTGAGATGGTTTCCAAGCGTCAGGAATGGAATGCAAGGGTACGTACGTCCCCAAACGAGTTCATCGTCTCCGTTAAGCCTAGCCCAATGACTGTCTCGGAAGGCCAGTAAGGCAGCGACTGCGTGTGTAGAGAGTTGAGCTTGTGCTCACCCTTCCCATATGGGTGTCGTATACTTGGCTTCCGCGACATTGTCTAACAAGCTTTCGTTTTAGGGTTGGAAATGAAGTATCAGCATATGGATGAACTGAACGTACGGATTCCCTGCCCATGCCGGCCCAGAAAGAAGAGCTTGAAAGCGGTCTTCTCATCAGAGTTCTGATTCAGCTCTTCAACTCGCTTAAACAACCTCTCCCAGCGATCGCCAGATGTGTCGAGAAGACCGAAACTTGGGGGAATCTAAGTATGTCAAAATTCAGATTTTGGGAAGACGAAGAAGAATCGAGACTCACAGCTTCGGAGACTGTCGTTTCAGTATCATCGTGTAAGAAGAAACCGGGTACGGTCTATTCGAGTCGTTGTCAACGGCGAATGGCTGGACGATCAGCACGAGGGGAACAGACGCTGTATGTTCTTGAAACAGGCATCGTTGGGTAGGATCCTGAGATGCCACAGTAGCGTCACAAAGAAAGATAATTAATGCATGGCGAAAGCCAGCTTACAGGCAGTCGTCGCCTACGCGTAACTTCGACGTGAGTGTCAAGAGATGCGCTGAATTCTACCGCCCAACGCTTGATCCAGGGGTACTTAAAAGGAGCTCCGCACGTGACTGGGCTCGAAATCCTTTATAATTTTAAATCGACCGCGTCCTTTTCACTTGCTCTTTCTTTTTCCCCATCGTCTATATCTGCGCATCTATTCCCTACGCTTACTATGTCGCCGTCAGCTGTCCTAAAAATTCCCCCGAATAAAGCGGGCCATACCCGTCTCCGACACTCAGCGGCAGTAGCAATCCTTCCCGATCATTTTGAAAACGTCCGCCGCGCCTCACTACTCCAGGCTACTGGGCTGGAATGGCAGCCTTTGATCAGCGAGACATTGCTGCTTGAATCCTCTATGTCTGAGAAGAGCTGCGTGCTGCTTTGGGTCGGGGTGAGTGCAAGTCTGACTTTTCGCGCATGAAACTCGTTTGGCTAATCTTGACGACAGTGTTCATCGCTTTCTAGGACATATAATCGCGTCTCTACGCTTTTTCTGCCTTGTGTCGCCTTTTTTAGTGTACCTTGATCGTAAGTAAACCTAGTAAAGCCCGTTGAACGTTTCTAACATCCCATTAATATCAGGTTCTCCCTACGCACATAATCTGCCCTCTGTCATGTCTGGGGCCCGGGGTTTCGCCTTCTTCCATTGGTGTGGTGAAACACGTGCGTGTGTGGCTCATGTTCATGTTGAGCGATCTGTGACATCGTCTCTTTCAGTCTGATCTATCGGTAAGTGTCCATTCATACAGAGGGGGGGGGGGGGGGGNNCCCCCCCCCCCCCCCCGCCATCATCAGTACTAATACCTTCCACAGCGCAAGTTCATCGACTTCGCTACTGGACCTCTTCGACCTCTGACATGATCCTTTGGAAGCATTCCTGATGGCGCCGTCCTAACTAACCTGTCCCCACTCTAGGCTGTGCAGCACATCCCAACCGAGACTTGAGCACCGTGAATCACATACACAAGCTCGAATGTAAGGATGGTGGTGGAGCAACGGCAAAATTGTGCAAGCCAAGGCGCAAGGTTGGTCAACGGAGCTCCCAGTGACTTGTGTTCGATGACTCGGAGCTCAAGGCAAGTGGGTCGAGGAACAGGAGTTCGAGTGGATGGGGACTTGATCGTGAGGATATTCGTATGCGTCTGATCGTAAGTCTGGTGCCAGCTCTATTCGACCTCTATGCCGGTGGCTAACGATATACCTCCCACAGCGATCGCCGTCAAGAACTTTGCCCTTCCTTGTCTCGATCCAGGAGTTTGTCAGGTATACTCTCATCAGGCTACCGGGTGTGGAAAATGCACTAATTTCAACTTGCCTCAGCTTTGGGGCCTTAGCCATGTAATGCTCGGGCGACGCGACATCGAACCTCGCCGTGGACACAGACGGGACGATTAGGCCGAGTTGATCATGTTATGTTGGTCGTGATCCACTATCTCAGCATCTTATTTAGTCTTTTCTACGTTGCTCAACCAAGGATTTGATGACTCGAGTCCTGGACTTCGGACCCTCACACACCAAGCGTCGTGCTCGCGTATGCTGGCCCACTTGATATACATATGCACGTCGTCACATGCTTTGACCATGACTGACGCTCTTCCTTTCTAAAATGGACGCCTACCGCCCCAGAGCGATTCTGCGACGGAGTGATGGAAGAACCTATCATACGTTAACCACTCGTTTACACTCCTGATATACAGTCCATGTATTGCGCACCCACATCTAGATGTACGTAGTACGTAGGACCCCTCTAACATAGCGATATTGGGTATCATATCTCGACCTAAGGATTAGAACAAATATTGTTCCACAGTCACCCCCAATGTATGCAGCCTGTCCCAACAACAACAGTGTTTGACTTGGCGAGACATTTCAAGCTGTTCGACTGGGTGACCCAATAGCTTCATTTCTTGAATGTAGTCATAGAGTTGGTGGGATTCTTCAGGTGTAAGAACCCCATAGAAACGAAACTCTCCCAAGAGCGGGAGTCCGGGAAGTAGCCGTGAAAAGGAAGAGAAAGTCCAGAGATAGTCGAGATCCACGTCAAGATACAGGGACCGGATAGAGGGATATGACAGGACCCAAGTCACGATAATCTCAAAGGGCAGGCCACCAAATCTCCGGATAGACAATAGTTCGAGGTTGGGAAGTGATACATTTGGCAAATGGGTGGGTAGTAGGATGCTTGGAAACCTCAGATACAGCCTCAGCTCCTTGATATTTGGAATCACGTCGTGGCGTGGATTTTCCAGAGGGAAAACATGTAATCCAGCCTGGGATTTTGGCACCGCTTTTATGTCCAGAGTGTCGGTTGGCGAAGATCTCATGAAATGAAGGAGGGGCCCCATTAGATGTGGTTCAATGCTCACTGAAAGTCTCCTAGGCAAGCATTGGGAGGCGACGTGTATCCAGTCAACATATTGGCTCTCTTTGAAAAGAGGGGCTTCAAACCACGCCCCAGTGTCGAACCCAACGTTTTGGTAGTTTCTGTAACGTATATGTTGATAGCATTGTGGACTGAAAAGAGTGACAATGAATGGGAGGATATTGAAGGGAAGACAAATGTCAGACTCACCAAACATGCCACCCACTGACGGGGCCATTACACAGAGAATTACAGCGTGGACATTGGTCGATCATAGGCTTGGGGGAGATATAGAATGCCTTGTAAACTGACTGGATTTCAAGGCTGGAGGTGGAGGCAGCGAGCAATTCCGAGGTTTCGGCTGTGATAAGCTGATGATTTGACACATTGACAAGATCGACCTTGTCAAAGGGGATATACAACGAAGTTTTTACAAGGCTTTGGAGATCCTGATATATACTTCAGTTCGTCTACGGTCTGGCATTTCAGGGGTGCTCACCGAAAATGAAGAGAAATACTCTAGGCATATATCAATTTCATAGGTAGTGGAACGGACGAAACCGTAATTCTGACCGTCCCAAGAGTAGCCATTCTTGAATAAGTTGAGTCTTGCTCTGTGGGTAGCGAAATGGTGTACTACCTCGCTGTGGTTAGCGAGGAATTGCTCAAAGATGCTTTTGGATTGTGCAGGTATAATGAGGTCGTGGAGTACCTCGTTTTTTCTAGAGGATGAAAAAAGTCAGGACAATGATGTAATGACTCATGAGGGAAGGAATTCGCGGTGTACCCAAGAGTGTCTATAAGCAGATTGAGAGGTCGTTGAAATGACGCGAGCTGCTGAAGTGCCTGCTGGACAATGCGAGTGATATCGCTATCCTCGCTCAAGTGCCACATGATCGACCAGAACACGCGCCTCCAGAGGGAACCAATCAAGGTAAATTGGAGGCCAGCATGGAAGAGGCGAACGTCATCGACGAATTTCTCGATCACATCCGTATACTTCCCCACGCGCGAAGTTATCGTCTCGAAGAAGGGGATGTCGCTAAGCGAACACCACTCCTCTTTGAGTATGCTCTCTACTAAGAGCCCGACAAGGGTTGTATTGGTGAGGATTGAAGATAATTCACCCCCAAGTTTTCGGATGGACTGGTGATGGGGGTATAAGGGTGTAATATCTTGGAAAGCTGTTTGAGCTTCAAGGAGGAGATCGATGAACTTGGAGAAGGGAGCAATGCTGGGTTTCCCAAAGCGGAACGCGGTGAGTGCGACTGGCCCGACGGCGGACCTGGTGTAGACGTTGATCTGGTTTCCCGCGACATCGTTGTAGGTCGTAAGTGCGACCTCGCCATTGTTGTTGAAGGGCATTGTGGATCGGGAGTGATCGATAAACGATGGGGTGAGATCAAAGAGGTTGGGTGAACAGGAATTCAAAGCGTGGGTTGACGGGCTGTGCGTTGGAGCGCTGAGACCTCGCTAATGCGTCCGAGCGCGTTTATAGGGGGGCGGGAGCATCAGTCGACATAGGGCCGTGCTGCTGCCTGTGGATGGCGGATGGTCAACTTGTAACACCATGCTACGGTAAGTGAACTAGGGACATTGGAGAAGTAAAGCCAAATATTCGTATTTCGCAGAGTCGCTTCATCCTGAAATTAGTGCGGAGGGGGGCAACAGGCGATTCGAACGCAAACGATGCGTGTCTGCGGGCCATGGGTTGAGGCCGTCCTTCCGGGAGCATTCAGCAGTATGCGCGAGAACGCATGATCTTTTCACAGCGTAGTGAGATTGTAGTGAGATGTGAAAAAAGTGAAAGATGCACGTAACACACCTGAATCATACAACTGTGGTCGCTGTAGAGGCTACCATGTAGATGCTGTGCCCTGTCCTATATTTCACATTTCCATGTTATCCAATTATTTTTACGCACCGGAAAAAAACACACAAATCTGTTGATAGCAGCAGTTGGTTCGAAGGAGCCTAGCGAGGCAGTCTGAATGACGCGTCCCTTGGCACAGTGAAAGTCCATTTACGGGCACATGGTAACCATGCAGCGTGGATGGTCGTTGAAAACCCTCCGTCGTTCCCTGACTGCGATAATTTTTCAGTTGTCCGAGGACCAGAGTTCGATAGACGCGTTCACAACGCGTTCACTTAAATAAATGAGCGGAGGTCTGTAGTGTTTGAAATCGCTTGTATTTGCGTCGTCGCTCGGAGCAATGGCTGGAATGGGAGGTTAGGTCAACCAAGGTTCAACGATCGGTGCGCGGAGAATTTTTGGACGGCCCGGGTACCGATTATCAATCTTATCTTATCTCATCCGCCACAAAATTACTTCTTGGAAGTAGGTCCGTGTGTGTCCAATCCGCCGCGTCGACATCCGTCCACACTAGCTGTCTTTTATTCTTGGGGAGTGTTCGGGCATCTGATTGTACTCAATCGCCAGTCTCTGTGTGTAGCTGGTGCAACGGGACACTGGTTCACGCACACGAGGCCTGTCCTGAAGAGTGGACAGCAGGTGAAGGCGCAGCAAAAGGGATATACCGATGAGCTCTAGCTCTGTGGGTGCAGGGCGGCGACAATACAGCATTGGGATAAGCAAGAGGCTGATTTAATACTCTGGTTCACCTCGTACATACCTCTGACTACATGAAAGGGAAAAATCGAGAAACTCTAGGCGATTGGAACGGCCTCGATCCCCTGGAGAAAGGTACTATCACCCCCGGATTGGCGGTGAACCTTGACCACCTCCCACCCAGTACTTCGAAGGAGCTTAACCATATGTTTGATCGTACGTTCTTGGGAGTTAAATAGTAGGAACATCTAAAGGGAAGGTGAATCAATGAGCCGAATTTCTCAGTGAAAAAAGGGATGAAGATGTTTCAACACGCACATCGATGTCAGCATTATACCCCATCTCATTCACAATACCATAATTAGCTAGCAGCGGTGAGGGTGCTTCGTGTGCCACAGCGCCCGGGATCCTGCTAACATTTACGTTCCCGTTTGGCCTAGTATCCGCTGCCCCCTCCGGGCCATGGATATCAGCGCGACAAGCAGATGGCATGATACTCTCCATCAAAACTAATTTCGTAGTTGTGGGTTGCGCGGCGTCGCGTAAATTCGAAAGGATTTTCACACAATACTCGTCGGACCAGTCGTGGAGAACTTGTTTGAGGAAATAGACTGATGCGGCTTTCCGAGTTTCAGGTTGGGGGTCAAAGAAATCGTGGACTGAGGAGGGGGTGGTTTAGTATGAGCGAGAGGATAAAAGACACTTGTAAGACTGACCTTCGAGCTCAACTTGGCCGGACTTCAAAGCGTCGGGCATCTTCTCGACCCAGAACTAGGGTGAATGGACAGAGTATCAGACAATGGCAAGGGAAGGGTAGCTATTACGATCACCTTTTTAGCATTCAGAATGACATTCGGTAGATCTTGAACGACAATTTTAAGAGCAGGCATATTCGTTGCAAGTGACAGTGCAGCCGAACCGATTCCACCGCCAACATCGACAACGAGTGAGCCTGATGGAAGGCTCTTCCAGTCAAAAGCTATTCCACAGAAGCCAATTGAATCCGTCATCGTCTTCGGGGCACGAATGAAGCGTGAACGAACCTCCTAGAATCGCATCAGGCGGCTGCAACGCCTGGATACCCCTCATACCGATATCAAACCGCCGCTGACGATACGATTCTTCCGGTCGTTCGTAGAACTCCCATAACGTTTCCGAGGAATTGATTGAACGAGCAAATGGTGATGCTCTTGGATCACCAGAGAGACTGGTAAGTGGGTCGGAGAGCGTTTCCCAGGAATAGGCTGACGCTTTGAACGCTTCGTCTAAGCTATTCATTTCGTGTTGGTCAGAGTCAGCTGCGCGCGGAAAGAGGCAAGCGAAAGGAGTACGCAACTGATGACCTGCGAGAGCAGCGAGACCAAAAGTACCGTCATGTTTGTGTTGAGGGCTACATTACCCAGTCGTCGATAGGTAACATGTGAGTGAAAAGAAACGGATGCGGCTTACTCGGCTAGAATATCTTTTACAGGTTTAAGCGTGTCCAACATGCTTGAAATGCGATTGTTCGCGAACACGTCTGGTTCCACTTCGCGGTAAACGTGGTTGGTAGCTAGGATTCGTAGGAAACGACCTATCAGTGTAACATAAGTGGATTACTCAGAGACTTGCACTTAGAGAATCTTACCAAGTTTCTGAGGATCTTGACCGTTAATAGCGGAGATTTTCTCGACGCTCAGCCCCTACAGATAGCTGATGAGTTGAAGTTAGCAGTCATGTATCTGCTCGATGTACCTTTGGACCAGCCTCGCGCAATACTTCAGTGACGTTGGATTCCAAGCATGCTCGAATAGCCGCAGATTTGAAGTGCTAAACGGGTATTAGCAGTGAGGTAGCCTGAGCCCATATAGTCAAGCTTACCCCGCCAATGGCATGATACAAAGTAACTTGTGGCGGGACCAAGACAGCGGCAAGCTGTAAAGCCGCTGCACTGATGATGTTCGCAGCTTCAGCCGCGTCAGGAAGGCTTCTAAACGCCTCCGATTCAGGATGGAAAGGCGCGTCAAGGTTGGGTACCGCGACGTTCGTGCTTTCCAGGACAGATATGTTCTTTGAGATGAGATCCGAGAGGGTTCTGAGAAGCGCAATGGGTGATAAGTCGGGCGACCTGGAGGACATCTCGGGAAGTCAAGATAGAATCAAGTGGGCGATTCGACGGGCTGAGAATATGATATGCTTCCTTGAGTTTTTATACGCGAAGGTGGAATTATAGAGGCCAAACTTAGAGACCGACGAACGGAGAGTTGTCGGCTAGGTGATTGTGTCATATTGTGGGTATCCATCAGTGCCGCCACATGTAGTGTAGAACCAGCGGGTGCTTGGTGTATGAAATGTTTGGGCATACAAGGCGCAGGTTCTTTACGAGAGCCTAGGAATAGTTGAACCATCTGACCAGCGCCAGGTATAACAGGAAGTGCGCTATTTTTGGTTCGTTTTGATCAGACTTCCGTTGTAATATAGAGTATAGTTCAGTCTTTGACTTGCCTAGTATGCATAATCAGGTATCAAGAGTCGTCTACGCCTTCAGATTGGCGACTGAATAAGCGAAATGTGCGCTCGAGGACAAGCTCGAGCTTAGAAGAGGGCTCCCGAGATGACTGACTTGAATCACTTGATAGAATTGTTGATGGTGTCCTCACATCCTGATGTTTTGAGCATAAAGGCGGTGTATATACGTTCATATTCCTCATAGCTTTTTCTGCAGGACACGAGTCGTTGTGGTGGTCGGTGGGTAAGGTGTCCGCGGAGCGCCCGAGCGCTTAGCTTCAATTAGCTTTCGGAACCGCCTCTATCTCAGGCTGTCAGAACCTCATCCACTTTCCGAGCGATGGGCTAGTCTAACTTACGGCTTTGCTCGACTCGAACCTCCCTCCCATCATTTCATTCCGCCATCCAGCGCAAGAGAATCGAAAACACTGATGATCCCAGGCAACCGCCAGTCTCGCATTGTTGGCCTGTTGCTTCTGCCAGAAGTAATCTTTGCAGCCGCCTTAACTACAATTTCGGTACAGCCAATGGTCAAGCATCCTACGGCGACTTTGAAGGAGATTATGCCGAAAACTACGGCGTTTACAATCCAACCAACACCAACGACGAATCCGCTGCCAGCAGACCAGTGTGGTTCGGAAATGTTGGGGGGATTGCTGTGCTGTAAATATGTAGAACCGGTGCGTTTTTTTCTGGTTTGATTCCTCGTTCATCCTTGCTGAATGAAGGTGGTTGGGCTCAGAGACAAGCGGAACAACCGATGCAAGTGATGTCCTTGTTCAACATCGTTCTGTGGGGAGCTGGAGCCTCTGATGCGTTCTTGGGTGTGGGCTGCTCGGAAGTCGCGCCAGGTGGGCCGAGCAATTGTACAGAGACAGTTGCTTGCTGTCAAGTCAACTCTTTTGTGCGTCCTGCTCGCGTTCTCGTCATGTTTTTGCTCCTGAAATCTGCTCGATTCAGGGTAAGCTCGTAGGCCTCGGATGCGTACATGCAGTAGCGGAATAAATGTCATTTGCGCTCTGTGAACCCGCACTTCGCTGCTTGTACTATGCCTGCAAATGGTTTCTCCGCCACTCTGACTGGATTGCACGTCGACCGCCTGGGGCTGCCCATACTAGATCCGGATGATATCAAGCCCTTGAATTGTCCTCAATTCTTGCTCATCGCCCTCCGCGCGCATTCGCTTGCTGCAAGATTTTCTGCATGGGCCAACCAGTCAACCGAAAGATAGATATCGGTTGGGGCAGACTACGCCATCGGAAGGAGAAACCCATTTAGTGCCAATTCAAACCGCGTTACCATCGTATGACTTCGTGTTACTGAACGTTGACTTTGGTCTCGGTAAGTTTGGTGGCCCTGGATATCGCGGTATTTTGTCACCAAAACATCGGGCCAGATGACAGCCGACGTCCAAAGGAAATCACACTGGCATGCAAGAGGACATTGCTCATTTTCGAATATATGGCAGCACGAAGTCTACTCGTTCTATGACTAACTTGGGGGGGTTATATCTTGGCAGTTCGCGGTGGGTTTTGGGCAGATCACCATGGTAAGCTTGTGCACCAAACGCATGTATGTTTCTGCAAGCTTGTTTCGGAGGACCACAACGTCCGGGTGAGTCTGACGGAAGTCAAATGGAACATCCATGTAATTGTCTTCCAATAGCTGCCAAGCAGGCTCGCTATCCGCAACCTGCTGTCCAACGTCTTGAAGGGATGCAACCATGATCGAGTTCACTCCGTCATACTGGGTGGCAAGCTGGAAGAATAGTTTAGATTGGTGCTGCAGGATTGCAACAATGCTGTCGTCTGAGAAAGGTTGACAGAGTTAGAAAATGGGGTATATACGACCAGTCAAGGGAAAAGCCGACCTTGGGTAAGCTCACCCCGGGGTACATGGTTGGGGAAAATCCCTATAAGCCGAAGACAGTCCTCCCTACGGAGGATTAGTATGGAAAGATGTACGAGAATGAGTGTTGAATCGAACCTGTAGATTCGTGCCTTCAGAATATGGGTATGCCATAAAATGTCAACGTATAGTGCGGGACCATCGTGTGTCCCGGGTGTTGTACCAAGAATGTTGAGGTATTCGACGTATCCGGGGTAGGCTTCAGCAAAGTTGAACTGAACGTTGCCACCTCCATGCTTGGGGAGGAGGTGATTCGCCGCAAGTGAACGTAATTGACGTACACTGAGCATCGTCTTGATCGAGGTCATAGTTTCATAAGAGTGGTAAAGGTGATATACACGGGGACTTACAGCCGCGACAATGTCTTGTGTAAACGGGTAGGAATGTCCAAACGGTAGCAGAATGACGGCAACGCTGTTTTACACGGGATGTTAAAAACAGACACGGCTGAAAGTGGGACAGCAAGAACCTTAGTTTCGATGAAAGTGGTAGATCAGCGGAGTTTAGTAAGGCCATGAGATACTCCATTCCCGTCTGTCTTTTGGCCGACGCATGGGCCAACAGCTGCTGAGTGGACGGAAATTGGTCGTTGTTGGCCTTCACGAGAACAATCTTGATGAATTTTGATAGCTCTTGTGCGGGGACTTGATCAAATTGACCATGAGTCATGTCGATCGTATTCCTAGCTTCAATGGTGAATATCAGGGCACGGAAGAGAGGCAGTGCACTCACGGTAAAGGAATGTCGTGAGTATCATATGCCAAAATTGCGCTCAAGAATTTTCCGACACAGAGGGAGTCGTTGTTGATGGTCATGTTGCATTGACAGGCCTGGTTGAAGAATTCGTCCGCGAAGCCAGTGTTGTCGGCGGCGTGCCAAGGGATGGCGACTTGGGCGTTGCAACCAGGGCAAGCGACGAAACGAGTAAGATCAGCACCGAGAGACTCGATGGGATTGTACCGTAGGGAAGTCTTCTGGGTCCACAGCTCGGCGGCTTCCTTGACTAGCTCGGGCTCGTAGGACGGGTGGTCGAAGCTGAGACGGGGGTTCTATTCACATAGCTTAGAGATATGAGATGTGAGATAACGATAACAGGCTCACGATCAGGTCAAATGGGAAGCTCTTGAAACGCTGGAGCTGGGGAAAACGAAGCTGAGCGTCTTCAAAGAAGCGATGTGGGCTCAACATCAACGAATGGAGAGCCAACGCAACATCCAAAGGCGGGATCTTCGGGTCGCCTGCTTGATGAACGAAGTTGATTGATTCTTGGTAGAGGCGATGGAATGCAGAAAGGAGGCGAAGGTGGTCGTCGACATCTTGTGGCTCGACCCTGGGTCGAGATGCTTGGGAAGTCATCGTGACCTAAGGGGTATGTCAGAAAAATGGGAGCCTTTATATATTGTTGGTTGGTTCAGACTTCACCCGTCGATGTATTTGAAGACCCTCGGAAACAAGTGGCAACGATATCCATCATGCGCACCTCAGGACATCCTTCCAACCAAAAGCGGAGGGTGGGTGTTTGTCTTGGGGATTCTACAGCTCACAAATGCCGATTGCGACGTCAAACGGGCGCTACTAGAACTCCAGTAAGAGCCTCACGCCGCGGGGGCTTGACATGTTCTTTCATGATGACAACTAGATCGAGAGATTGAGCCAGGCAACGTGGGCAACGACAGGTGTTCTTGTAGAACGACAGAGAACCTGGTTCTCTGGTGACGACACCTGAAAAAAGTATTACGTAGAGCAGGGCCCTCGTAGAGAGAATGTCTTGAGGATTCCCTGGCGAATTGAGAGATTCCAAGGCGGATTGCATTGTCTAGCTACTTACAGGGAAGGCTGAGTAACAGGGAGAACGAACGCAACTGAACGCCGAGCAGATGGGCTGATGAAGCCTTCGGAAACTAGAACAATTGAGTGGTTAGGCGAAATTGAGTGGAGTAGAACTCAAAGGCCAAATTTAAACATACCTTGAGGCACATTCACGGGTCACAGCTCCCTTCATACCGGCTGCAATCTCGACATCGAGATTCGGTGTAGACGGGCGCTTGAAGGAATCGCGTTTGTAGGCAGGCGAATCGCTGCCCGCACGGGCCGTAAGGAGGCCGACTGGTTGAAGATAAGAGCAATTTCGCACCTGTTGGAGCCCATGACGCGATTGTCATTCCGGGGCACAATCCTAAGATTGAAAAAGGTGGGCGCGTCTTGCACTGATTGACATGGAGCAACTAATGCCAAAGGGGAGGCAATGCGAAGGTAATAGAACTAGAAGGACTGGCTACTGGGATCGCCCAGAAGTCAGGGATACTTGGGTACCTCCTGCCTCGTTGAAGAGATGGAAAAAGATTAAGTGATCTGTTATACCTTATTGGAAGAGGTGAACGGCGAGTGGTGGGTCAGTTCCATCAAGACGTGGCACGATACAGGTACTGACCTTCTTATCATCGCCCTTCAATTGTTTTGTATCACCCCAAAGTCACCGTTGGAGTCCATTCGAGGCTCACTGGACGTCAGAAATCTAGATAAGGGACTTCTTCGCGAAGACTTGAAAAAAGGAGTGCCACCGACGGTGGCTCGCGCTGGCATGTCGAATGATTCAATCAATGTTGACTGTTTAGTTGTGGGTGTGTAGCGGGGAAAAAGAGAGTAGTATGAGCGGTCATAAGAACGAGCGACTACACTGTCTTCGCTGGGTGGTACGTGTGAGTATTGACCAGTGTCTAGCACCGAGGATACATTGGTTCGCGTCATCCACTTCGCTCTGCTCTAGACTTTGGATCAGCGTTTCAAAGTCGTCGAGTGCTTGTGAAGTAGTACAGGAAAGAGGATGTCAAAAGCTTCGGAGGTTGAAGGTGTCTTTGATGCGATTTCTGCATCGTATCTATGTCTTCATCCTATTCGTCATTGTATGGGGTTGGGGGTGGTAGATACGAAGCACCGTAGCGTAGAACAGGGGAAGAGGTGCAAGCCGAGCGTTGAGGTAGTTAATGGGTAGAGAGCGCAGAAGCTGTCGTTGAGGGAGCAATAGAAGAGGCTGCGACGCTAAGGGCGATGGGTAAAGGGTCAGCGCCGTCTCCGTATTCACAGCATCGTTTGGCCTTGATATCGGGTAGATTCGTTGCAACAGACGACACGGCCGAGCCAAATCAGAGTAGAGGGCTTCCAATTGGAGTCAAGGACAGTGATTCCTGCGAGATTCTTGGAGAGACGCGAGTGGTATTCAGTCAATTCGCTCATGAAAGCGGAGCGCGAGAAAGGACGCACTCGGGTCTATCATTGATAAGAAGAAACTGAGGCGTACGATCACTCCTGCATTTTGCTCGAGATGTTGTCGTAGCCGACCGTAGTCCTGGTTGTTGAAGTTGAAAAGTCCGCGGAGCGCCCAAGCGCCTATTTGGCCCCGCCTCCGAGTTCCGATTATTGTATCCACTCGACCAGCCTCTCATACTTTCGACCTCTCTTCCACCAATCCCTCCTAAATAGCTCCTCGGCGAATAGAACACGAGTCAATCTTTCTCTCTTTCAGTGTCGCCAAGTGATCACTCCTACCTGAGGTCGAGCTCGCGGCAAACTTGCGGCTGCCTTCACTACAATCTTGGTACGACCAATCATCCAGATTCATGCCAAAGATCACAGCGTTTACGACTGGCTCATGACCCAACCAACGCTAGCAACGAACCTGCTTCCGGCAGACCAATGTGGCTCAAGAATGCTCAGAGAGTTGCTGTGCTGTAAATATATAGAACCGGTGCGCAAACCTTTTGATTTTACTCTCATCTGTGCTTGCTGATTCAATGTGGCTGGACTCAGAGACGACCGGAACAACTGATGCAAGCGAGGACCTTGTTCGACATCGCTCTGTGGGGACCTGGAGCCTCCAATACGTTCTTGGGTATCGGTTGCTTGGAAGTTACGCCGGGTGGGCTGAGCAATTGTACGGACATAGTCGCCTGCTGTCAAGTCAACTTTTTTGTGAGCCATGTTCGCGTTTGAGTGGTATGTTGCTGAAATTTGCTCGATAGGATAAGCTTGCATGCCTTGACTGCGCACCTGCCGTAGCCAAAGAAACACTTGCGCTCCGTGACCTCGCATTTCGCTGCTTGTACTAAGTAACGCCCGCAATCGGTCATTTCGCCCCTCAGCTTCTGACTGGATCACACGTCGACCCAACGTCAACCTTTTGGAAAGTTACCCTTTGGGCCTATGCCGCCTATGGACAACTCCTCCAAGCTCCGAATCCTTAAATCGTTCGAAACTATTGTCGGTTGCCCGCCGACAGCCAATACCACAGCATTCCGAGCTCAGACCGAATCGATACTGCGGTTGCACGAAGTAGGGTGTCTCTACTATGTCCTCTATAACCTTTACTCAAGAAACCTACATAGGTCAGATGGGAGAATTCTTTAGTCATCATGTGTGCTGCGACATATAGACAGGTATCTACCCGTCTGCTGCTTCGCACATGCTTGCTTTGGGCCTGAATTTCCTTGTCCATGGCTGGAAGCCGTCATGAGGAACCTTACTCGTGGTGCGCAATCGGCGTTGGAGTTCCATTCTATATTAGTGGAAGCTACCAAAGGCTGGCTTTCGTTCTGGCTTTCGGCCTTATCAACGCTTGAATCCTCACCACCACCTTCGCCTCCATCGCTTGCGGGTTACGTTGAAGTAACAAGGCATCCACTGTGATCAGCTCTCCTTCTCAAGCCCCTCATCCGAATGCAGGGCAGGACGAGCCTTCTCCGCGGTCAATTCCAAGTACGTCAAGACGTAGGCTTAACCAGTGCGAAGAGAAGGCATTGAAGCGGAAAGATACATAACTTCGACCTCAACGACCATGATCCGGTCACAAACGCCTTCCCAAACACAATCTCTACGCAAAGTACTATATCAACAAGCCGCGAAGATACACGTCCTTTCGAAGTCGTGAACTCCCAATGCCGCGTTTCGAAATGGTCCCTACAGAGTTTATCCCGAAATAAACTGCCTGAGCGAGGACGTAACACGGGTCACCGCGTATCAGCATCCTCCTCCAACGCGATTGCCTACCCCGGTCCCCAGCTCCAAGGAACGCAGTCTGACACTCCGATGCCGACCCGCCTACAATCCTTGTGTCAGGCTTGCGTCGTCGTATCCACAAGCATAGGCAGTCGCCCATTTTCACTACCTGCAACTTCTTCAACGTCCCAACGGACACGTTTCTCTCAGCCTAGACATCATGACCCCTGGTCACCCCTTCGCCAGGTGTCCCCCGATATGCAACATCCCGAGACGTCCTCGGCGGAAGCCACCGATGGTGCTGGGAGTGATCTTGAGGGGATGGCTGGAGGTCTTCGGGGTAGGCGTCTCGATTGGAACTTGGGGCATCTGCATAACAATTCCTCTGTGCAGGAGTAGTCTCATGGAACTTCTGCGAAGTGTGAATGTTTGTATAGAGCTACAGTTGTTGTTGATATTGATCCCTCGCAGCCAATGTCAAACGGTCTCAAACCACGATCGCAGTTGAATTTATTTAAGTATGTGTTGTGGCTGAATTACACCTGGAACACGCGGTGGGGCAACGTGCTGTCGTGATCGCTAGAAGGCTACCCTTGTCCTTCACAGTCCTTCACAGTCCCACACTTCTTTTCCTCTTCCACGACGACGAGTGTCAAACGTGCAACGTTCAGTACTCAATGTCCATGGTAAGATCTCAGACTCAACTTCCAAGTGATTTTTTCCTTTCTAATCAATTCTGCATAGGATTTCGATTCAACATCAGAAGCGCAGTTTGCAGCCCAGCGTCAAGGCATCGACCAGGAAATCACAAAACTTGAGGCGACGATCTTTTCTCTCAAACGGCAAAGAAACACATGTACCGCTATCAATCACCTCCCTAGCGATATTCTTTCCCATATTTTTGTTGCCTACAAGGAATCCTTTCCTCAGGCTCCCGTAGATGGCCTGTGTGGTCGGTGGACTACTATCCTTGGGGTCTGTAGCTTTTGGCGGGAGGTAATTCTCGAGACCCCGCGCTTCTGGGCGTCGATTTCGCTAGCAGAACCCCTCCTTATCCAGACAATGCTTTCTCGCTCTAAGAAAGCCCCGATACGACTACACTGTCCGATATATAAACGGATCACCAACCACTGGGTCATTTGGAATGCATTCGACGAGGTGCTGACCGAATATAGTCGTCTTGAAGAACTATCAATCAGCCTACAAACACCCGATGCTACAAGCACTTACGACCATCTCTCGGACACCCTGGGTAGCTTGATAGACGGAGTTATCCCCCTGCAGACCATCAAGCTGGTAAATTTGGGGTGGAATTCACTCACCCCCCAGCGAAGCCTTCCTTGGTGCAAATTTCCGTACCTCCGCAGCCTTGAACTACACAGGATCGTATTGCCCTTCATCGACACACCGCTTCCTTCGTTGGCCAACCTCGCCCTTTCCTGTGGGCGACATGATGATCAAAATCTACCTGTAGCTTGGATCGTTACCTTCCTTAGCCAAACACCAAACTTGGAAAATATACGTATCCTCTGGCAGCATGCCTTAGGGTTCGGCATCACCAAAACCAAAACCAACGACTTCGACCCAACGCCTCTTTCGTTAGTATCTCTTCCTAAACTCCGAACCATCGTAGCGGATGTACAGGACCTTTCCAACGTGAAACTTTTTGACTGGCTCGAATACCCTGGTTCCGCGGGGGTCCACATCCAAGTTGCTCAGTTCAGACCCCCATCTCGAGCTGGACGCAGAGAAGTCTTCACGACCTTGCAAGCTCTTTTCCTCCGACTTGCTTCTGCGCATAGGCTCAAGCCAATCCAGAAGATGGAGGCCGCTGTACCTGACATGACTTCGTACTTCTCACTCAAGCTCTTCTGCAAAGGAGACGCGACTGCTAGCACCCACGGGATCCACCTTCCAACGGGCCCTGGTTTGGGTTTCAGTACCGCCGATTACTTGAATCTTTGTCAGTTGGCTCTCCCACTCGACCAAATCGTCGAACTCAAGGTCAAAGACAGCTGCTTTGCACACGCCCCGACATGGTCGACAATGCTTTCAGCCTTCGAAACCCTTACGGCCCTTCACTTCCACTCATTTAGCTCGATCTTGATACATGAGATCCTCGCCAATCTGATGGTGCCGTCAACTGAGCCTATCAAATTTTGTGCTCTCGAACTCATCTCCTTCAATGAAACCCCCTGCTCCGAGGTATCCATGAATTTGCTTGGTTTAATCTGGAAAACCCGACGAGAGATTGGGTTCCCTTTGCGGAAACTTGTCTTCAAGAGATGTACAATCTCTTCCCGGCAAGTAGATGCCTTGCGCGGTCATGTAGATGTGGATTGGGACGGAATGACGGGGCTCTCGTGAGGTTATGCAGGTCATCTCGCAGTACTATAGGAATATCACGACTCAGACTTTTGAAATTTGCCGTCCAATGTAAATGTCAACCACTGAATGCAACTTGCCCCTGTGAGATGCCAGGGAGAAACGAACATCGTGACTTCCCGTCATCAACCAAGCTCAAACGGTGGCGTCAACTCTTCAAGGTCTCAAGATCTCATGGTCAGACAGATCTCTACAAGACCTTCATTCCTGCTCACTTTCTCATAGGCTCCATTAGAAAGGGAATTTGTGACCCAGCGTCGAAAATTTGATGAGGAAATCGCGACCCTTGAGGCAACCCTCCACTCTCTCAAACGACGAAGGAACACATACACCACATTTAATCGCCTCCCTAACGATATCCTTTCTCATATCTTCATCACATACAAAGAATCATTCTTCATCACAAGCAAAGAATCGTTTCCTGTCGACGGTGACCGACGTGCGAAATGGACCACTATCCTGGCCATTTGTAGCCATTGGCGAGAGGTCGCTTTGAATACGCCGCGTTTTTGGGCGACCATGTCGCTAGCAAACCCTCGTCTCGTCGAAACAATGGTTCAACACTCTAAGAAAGCCCCAATCGACCTACACATACCGTTACACAAACGTACCCGCTCCTTTTGGGATGCTCTGGATGCGGTCCTGGCCGAAAATTATCGTCTTGAAAACATATCAGTCACTATATGTGCCTCTTGCAAACTTTCTTTCCTACACGGATTTATGGATCGCCTCGATAATATGGAGCA
The DNA here is from genome assembly GCA_002583695.1 of Pleurotus salmoneostramineus. Lineage (NCBI taxonomy): Eukaryota > Fungi > Basidiomycota > Agaricomycetes > Agaricales > Pleurotaceae > Pleurotus > Pleurotus salmoneostramineus. The sequence continues at coordinate 74,775 of BEWF01000101.1, forward strand.
CAGTGCTATCTTGCTCAGTAGTCTCAGCCTCACAAATATCGGAGTGCGGCCCATCTCCCTCGAGCGAAGTCTTCCTTGGTGCAAGTTCCCTCACCTCCGCAGCTTCGAACTGAACGGTGTCCTATTTCCACCAGATACTCCATTGCTTCCTTCTTTGACGAACCTCACCATTTCCTGCGAATTTTCAGAGGGACCGCGCTTATCTCTCCCTTGGATCCTCACCTTCCTTCGCCGAACACCAAACCTAGAGAACATCACATTTGGAGATGTCGCTAGTTCCAGCCTTCCCGAAGCGAACGATTTAGGGTCAACGCCTCGCGCGCTGGTTTCTCTTCCAAGACTACGAACCGTTAGTGCCAATGTGGAAGACCTCTGCGATGTGAAACTTTTTGACTGGCTTGAATTACCCAGTCCAATTGAGCTCCATATCAACTTCGTTTGGTTCTTAGCTTCGTCCGGGGCAATGCGCCCAGAAATCCTCACGAGTTTGCATGCTCTCCTTTCGCGCCTTACTGCTTTGCACAAGCAAAAGGCTATCCAGAAGATGGAACTTTTCGTTGATCGCCACACTTCACGTTTCGCACTAGAGCTTTTCTGCGAGGGAGACCAGGATGCTGGCTCCCATGGGATGAGCTTTCCCGTGGTTGAAAAGCATCTGAATGTCGATGATTATTTCAATCTCTGTCTATCAACCCTCCCGCTTGCTGAAATCGGCGAATTTACCGTTGAGGATAACTTCAAAGACCCTCAAATCGCCCCAGCATGGCTTACCATGCTCTCAGCGTTCGAAAACCTTGCGATCCTCAACTTCAAATCCGTTCACCCTACCACACTACTCACTATCCTTATTGAATTGGTCGACCCATCCCAACAGTCGATCCAGCTCCGCGCGCTTGAAACCATCTCTTTCTATGGGGTCGATTGGCCAGTCTCTTCTGGACTCAGAACGGATGTAGGAGTAGACATGCAAACCCTCGAAAAGTTCTTGCGACGCCGTCGAGAGGTCGAGGTTCCCTTGCGGAAACTTATCTTTCTGAAGTGTTCGATCTCGCCTCAGCAAATAGATGCCTTGCGTGGTTATGTAGATGTCGACTGGGATGGAATAACGGAGCTCTCAGACGACTACATGATCCCAGATTATGTGACTTCTAGGCATCATGCAATGTAGCCCTGTGTTTGGGCAGGCCTTGGATGCATAGGCATCGGTTTCTCCCAAAGGCCGCTACTTTAGGGTCATGCCAGAATGACCGCAAGGGCTCCAATTTTGACCCAAGCAGTTCGCATTCACGCGCCAGTCACGCATGCACCAGTACCTGTACATAAGATGTGTGAACCGAAACGATGCCACAAACGAAGGTACGATTTCATAGTTAGGATTACAGACAGACCAATTATACCCATGAAAAGAGAAGATGATATAATGATAAGATACTACAAATGCGATTACGGAATAGTACAGAGGAAGAAGAGAACGGAAGAGGATGTATCACCAAGCATGTGTTTCATCGATAGTCCTTTTCTCTTCTCGTTCTCTCTCGCCTTTGAGGTCCCCCGTTGATATCGAGCTCTCGTTATCTATCGGGTCTCGATGCCTCTGCACCGACACCTCGGTGTGGATGTTCAGCATGTGGAGGGGTAATGAGGCTCCCCCTGATATCGATATACCAGGGTTTCCTTGTGATGGTATTTGTGATGTACCAGACGATTTGCGTGCGCGATCGGTGCTGATGATGATGAGGTTGAATGTTATGCCAATGATTTGGACGACCTAGGAGGAAAGAGCGATGAGCACGGAGTTCATAGTGGGTGGGGAAGCGAGATGAGATGTCAAAGGGTGGGAGCCCGTGTGCGAAGTGGAGGGTATTTGGATTTAACGACCCAACCCAAGCCCCGAAAGCCCCGGAAGGAAAGAAGGCCAAGAAGATGATGGTGAAAAGTACATACCGCATTCGATACAGCCAAAATAGCATTGCTATCAGCAAGATAGGTACCAAACAGGATAAGAATAGCTGTTGTGTAGATGAGCCCGGACTCGACGAGAACGCGCATGACGCGAGCGAGGCGGCTGTTGCTGGAGCTACCCGAGGAACGGAATTGGCTGACTTGAGCATCGACGCGCCAGATTCGGAAGACGATGAGACCGGTGGCGAGGACGTTGCAGGCAAGCGTCAGGACGAGCATGCTCGTGATGAACGGTTTCAGTTGAGATTGGCTTAGGGCGCCGGTACCAATGGATACTTCGATATACGAGGTCATGATACCGCAGACTTCGGAGAGAGGTTAGAAGGGACGTTACAGGATACCAGTACAGCTATACTCACCAGTGGTGCCGATCCATAACAGTGCCGGTAAGATGATGATCCACCAATTGCGATCGTAGACGACGAAGCATCGATACAGCTATTATACGCGCGAACGATAAGTCAGATGAGACGCCTGGGCCGATAACCCGATATACGTACCAGGATAGCGTCACCAACGAACGTCTGAGCAACATAATTAGCCATCTTCATGACATTCGTCCATTCCCCTATATCGTTGAAGTGATCTTCTGGGTCGCCGACAAACCGCACGAAGGCTTCGATGTTGTTGTTCAAACCGAAGCCGACATCCATCGAAGCGAAGATGAACATCGCAAGCGCAGCGATGAACATGCCCTTATTGAGGGCAGGCCATGATTTTAGCCGACCGTTGTACCATAGTAGCACCTTTATGCACGCAATGAAGGTGACCAGGTAGACCCCTTTAGAAGATCATTGATTGGCGAGGAGAAGACGCTACGAATGAAGGAGACGCACCGTATAGTACCGACTCGAGAAACAGAGCAACGATCTGAGCGGTGTCGATGGGGAATTTCGCCGCCATGTTAAATGACGGGTTCGGGGATATCGACGAGGAGGAGGAGGGGAAGAGGGAGGGAATTCAGGCGGAAAGGAAGAAGTGGGGGGTTGGCGTGAATGAGGATGGTTACTTTAATATAGAGGATTCATGTGCTCGAGGCGCTGGAGATTAACATGATGAGTTCCTGAAGATAAGCCGATGAGGGCTCGAAGTGGGGGACAGGAACCCAGACAGCAGCAATAAGAGGCAACAAGGAGACACATTGATCAACTTGGGTAGGGTCCTACACAAGCATGTGTATCCATGTGAGCGGTTGGACATTTCCGCCACTGCCTGTTGACATGACCCAAATTATCAGCAAATCCCCATTGCTGAGGCTCGGATTAGTGGCGCAATCCATTGCAATCAGATGTCATTCCCCTCTGCTGAGCTCTCTCAGTCGATAGGCATTCCGTCGCAAGAAACGGCGTACCCATCGTTGGGAATCGAAGCGAAGGAACTCGGCGACAGTAGTCTAGTCGAAACGAAACACCACGTCTGCAACTTGGAAACATGTCGACATTTCCAGCTATTTGCAAAAGTCTAGACACAAACTGAGATTTCGAAGTCGGAGTTACCAAATTCAGAGGTGAGTTCTCACGGGGTAAATAGTTGGATTACCGGCCGACACTAGCGTGTCAGGTCGAGGCAGATGTTCAGGTTAAACTTGCCTGAAACAAAGGGTCAGCCACGCTTTGATTGTTCGATCACAACTTTGCTCACGATTTTCGACGCAAACCTTGATCTTCAGGAAAGTACGAACAATCATCATAAAACAATCCGCCCTTCTACAAAAATCCGAGTGCCTTGGGGGTCACGATGGCGGCAATTTGTAGAACGACCGTCAAAAAGATCTTCACTGTCAAAAATATCAGCTTTCGTTGCTTTCGGTCTAAATCGGCAAGGCGATTGGTTCACACCATACCGTCATGGTTGCTGAAGGTTATTGGCCACAATGCAGCGACCGAGGAGGTGGAGGGAGAGCATGTGGTCCTCAACGACCTTGGGAAACCTTTTTACACGGGCGCGGTAATTCCCGTCCCGCCACTTCGCGCTTACCATCACCTCCCGCCGTCAGTTCCCCAGAGATGTCTCCATTTTGATCAACTGTCACGAATACTGACCGACGGAAAATGTAGAATCACTGAGAACTCAAAATATGGACCTCAATAACGACCACCGACCCATGCCTTGACCTCTTGCTCTTGCCAACGGCGACACCTCAGGCTTATCTCCTCTTATGTCATTTGCGTCCGCATGGTTCTGTCAGGATCTGTGAAATGTCTTCAATACCGGCTCCGACGCAGCGCATGCCGCTCTGGTCGATTCTTCTCAAGTGCGCTCGAAAGAGAACGTTACGCACACGACCATCTACAGCCTGTGGTACTTTCCCCCTGGATACAAATGGTGAGTCTTCTAAACTTAGACCTTGGAACTTTCATGCGACGAAGAGGCTTAACATTTTTATCAGAGGATCCCGGGATCGCAGACTTGCGGAGCCGTGTCGGTCTTGCCAGGGGGACTAGGAACGCAGAGGAAAGCTTCCGTCTTCTGAAGCCCATGGACATATGGATTTGGAAGGTCTAGTTCGGCACTTGTCTCTTGTCTGTTCGTCACGGTTTCGATTCCGTATCATCACCGCAAACCGTCCGACATCGCCTACCGTTGGTACAGGCACTGACAAACGGACGATGTATGCGTTACTTGTACAGATGTCCTTACTCTACATGTCCAACGCCCATGACAGCTCGCCGAAGTCTTCGTCTCTTGATACATCTGTGGCTTGATGAGATCGTAACGACTTCCTTTGGTGGCGTAAGCGACGTTGATACCTACTACGTATGTAGCCAAGTCCACATCCATCATAGTATGGACTGGAGAGGTAATTCGCTGTTATCGGGCTTGCTCGTGGGTCTAGGGGCGCTCTTGTCTCGAGTAGTAGATAAGCACCAACATGTTTCAGGAGTTGAGGAGATGAACTCTCTTTTCGTATCTTCCCTATGGATTTGTGGGGGAACAATTGGGTTGTCCGAACCACATAGCAGGGCTGATGCGTCGGAAGAATAGCCAAGCTCTTCGAAGTAGTACGAACGTTTCAATCGTTCTTGCGTGCTTGCTGAGTGGCTGGAAGCCAATATCCGTACAGGGACATCCACCGCCACTTCATCGCACTAACGGCTACTATAAATCGAAGGATTTGCATTCCAGGCACGCAATCAGTGTTTTTGAGGACCCCGGAAAATGGGAGAAAAGGCTTGATGTCAGATCCAGTTTTTTGTCTGAATTTCTCGGAGCACGATTTCGGCAAAAATGTCTGATTTGCCTTAGGCCTACCCCCCAAATTGGCGAAAAATGTCTGATTTTCGGAGGAGGCCCTTCGGGCCTCCAAAAATGTCTGATTTCACGGATCAGGCCTTGTGAGCTTCAAAATTTGTCTGATTTCGCGCATCAGGCCTCTTTTGGGCCTTTTTAGAGCTACGGAACGTATTTTGAACCTCACGCAATGCAGAAATAGCCGTATCGAGCAGTGTTGTGCTGACCTAGGGTCACTGACCGAGTCAGTAAAGGTCAGGTCAATTGGATCCCCACTGACTCCCACTGACCCTAGGTCAGGAGGGTCAGTGTTGTGATGTTGTTAATTTGTAAGAGAGCCATTACGGTCAGTATCTAAGCCGCTACTCAATGTAGAAAATGCACTAATCGTCGAAAACCTTCAACAATTTGGGGATCACGTTGGAGAGACACCATTTACGCACCAAGTGTTCGCTTGGAAAAGCTCTTCAATGCATCCATTTTCCCTACCCATGGCGAAAGAATGTCAGAAACATTGCAATATCTGCATTGATAACCTCAAATAGAATGGGCGATGTCTTGCGATCCGCAATGACATTGGGGGAACGCAAGGGGTACTCCTAAAGTTGCGGCAAAGTAACGAGAATTCCCTTCCATCTTCTCTCTTGTATGATACGAATCCATGGTGACCAATTTGACTTGCTTATCAAGGTCGATACTCCCCAAAAGAAACTTCCAATCCGACATTTTCGCAGATGGAATATACTTTGACATGAAGTCAATCAATTCCAGGTTTCCGGTGGCATTCCGCGCTAGGTTCACGGCCACAAGGTGCCACAACTTCATCACCATTTTCGTCTCCTAACTCCTTGGGGCGAGGTTCTATTGACTTCGGCCACGACAAGTGGGACCCATTGCCAGTCGCGAGCCATTTTTACGGTGAAGGAAGAAGTCGAAGTCAAAAAAGTCATTTATTGAATTTGAACCGCCACAAAATCTGAACTGATGAATCATTTTTACTTCGCTGACCCCCCCTGAGAGTCAGCAGCCCTCCTGACCTGACCTGACTGACCCTATTGACCGTGGGTCAGGTCAGCGAGGGTCAGGTCAGTTCCCAACACTGGTATCGAGAGTCGAGACGACCAGCGTCGGCAAAGGGTGAAAGGGATCATTTCCTATGTGAGACCGCATTTCTGCACCTTCAATCTTCTCATTCACTTACTTAGTACCTACCTTATGACTTCGATATCTCGCTGAAAAGCTGTCGGGTATATCCTCTGAGTGAGAGAGCGAAGAATGACCGTCGGGAGCATATAGGGCTTGCATAGGGGACGACTACAGGGGACGCGAGGTAACTGAGTGGGCGACTCGGAGTCAGCCCCTCATTCAGTACCTCGTAGGTTGCACCTCATCCCGTCATCATTATCATACCTTGGCGTCAGCTCGCCGAGCTGACCGGTACAGGACTTTCACTGTTTTCAAAACCGCACTTCATACAATTCCAGAGAGATTCTTCGAAGACGCGTATCCTTCAGCTGAAAAGCGATCACACATCAATGCCTCAAATTCAATACAATGTACACATGCAAATGGCTCAACGTACACTCGGGAAGGGGGCGCTAGCGCACTTGCCGAAACAAAAGCCTACCCATCAGAAACTTGACAAAGCCTCGGCCTCAGCGCTCAGTAAGTTACTAACATTGATGTATCTGATACTCATCTTCGTTAGTAACTTACTGAGCGCTGTGTACGTTTGCACCATCCATGCATTGTATCTAAGTGGTTCGCACCTCATCATGAACATTAAAAACATTTGTCATAAGGCCCTAACAAAAGCATTATGCTATCAGTTAAGTACGTCTGGACAAAATCTATTACTAGGCGATAACTCGAGAGCTTGGAGTACGCTGACACAGTTGAGTAGCCTTCGCTGCAGGCTACAGCTCAGCTGAAGACAGTGAGTCCCCCTAGCGGGTTTCCCTATCAGATTGTCCAAGGAGTTTTGAACACGGTCAGACGAATTTGGGCGAATTTTTCTTGCCCAACACGTTACAGACCACGGAGGGAATAGCCTGTCGGTGAACCTCCAGAAGCCCAAAAAATGTCTGATTTTTGGCTGAGACCTCCCGCCAAAGCCACCAAAATGTCTGAATTTTTCCTCAGGGATTTTCGCTATTTTTCGTCAAAAATGTCTGAATTACCTCAGGCCGAGCGGCCTTCGGCCGCTCAAAAACGTCTGATTTGGGATCAATCCTCCCCTACCATTTTCCGGGGTCCTTGTTTTTGTTGGCAGTGTCGAGGTTGCAGGCACCGATCTGAAAGAAGACGCATCATCGTTCACCATGTCATCATGATGAAAGTAGCAAAATAATTATCGATGCAATTTGGGAGTAAGGCATACTGATTGGCGTGAAATCAGACTCGACAATTGTCTAGGTTGAAGATGAGAATATCCTCTGCACCGAGCCTTTCTAGTTGGTCCATTACCGGTGCTATTTTATTCTTCTCGACCATCGAGCTCACAGCAACCCATCCTTCTTCTTCCAACGGTGCCACCGTAGGAGCTCGCCGTCCCGGAGTAATGCTCTTGGCCTCGGCGAGCTTTTCTTTGGAGATGTTGTACTCACAAACCACATATTTTCCGGCGGCGACGACACCAGCTATACGCGAGGTGATGACCTTGATTAGCGGGTCGTGAGGGGTGGTCGTAGGCTTGTGTTTTGGCACGGTGGACTTGATCAGTACTGCTTCAGTGTCGAGGACGGTAGCAATGGCGTGTAAGCCCGCAGCCCGCATCGTATCCCCCGATTCTGTAGGTAAATAGGCACGCACTTTCAGTATGGCCATGAGAGGGGCGAAGAAGGAGAGTCACAGACCGACAAGATCAACGATTCCATCTGCTAGGCCCAGAGCGCAAGCGGCTTCCACGCTACCTCCGACATACTCAATCTTCGTCGCTTTATCTCCCTCAAGCCCTAGCTTCTGATCGATCCCCTTGAAATATTTCCCTGCAAGTACCTCAAAGCTTGTAACGACCCTCTTACCCGCGAGATCGTCGACGGTCTGGATGTGTGCTGATGCTTCGGGGACCTGGACTTGGAGGGCACATTTACCAAAGCCAAGGCGAAGGATTTCTGTTACGTGTTCCTCCATCTGGGATTCGAGGATAACATCGTGACCAGTGATACCAATATCGACGTCACCCTTCCCTACGAAGGATGGGATATCGGACGCTGGGAGAAATACACTAACGAACGAGATCAACGACTGGGGTCAGAGTAGAAACCGTTGGAAACTCACAGAGCTACGGGGTGGTTCTGGACTATACAGACATCGAGGCGATTGTGTCTCCTAAATTGTATATCGGCACCAGCCAGTAGGCTTAAGCATTTTTCATGGAGACGGCCTAGGATAACGCATTATGAAAGTCTGATAACCGCATGAATAGGTAGGGATCGATTACCTTTCTTTGGCACAGCGAAGAGTAGTCTTCCGTCTATTGAATCGGGACCTAGGACTGTATCGGTGGTCAGATGTGGTTGCGATATGGGTTGAGGTGTAGAATAAGTGCTCGCACTCATGATTCTACCTTGTGAGATAGAGTCGCCTGCGTTGCGTTGTATAGGTACAAGGCTGCCACTTGCTGCCACTTACGGCGATCTGCGCAGAAAACAAAAGTTGGAAGAAGTTCAAGTTGGTCAAAAGTTAAAATGAGAGCATTCGAAAAAGGTCAAAACGCCGATCGGGTTTTCGGTCCTTCGGAGCACAGGAGCTCCCTGTATGCACCCCTGAGTCTGTGCTATCCTCGATGATGCATTCAGCCCTGTTCGAACGTTCTAGCAGCTGAGGCTACGTCTATGCAGAGTATACTATATCAAGCAAAGTATATTACTCAAAGGAGTGATAGAGGATGGCGATCCGGGTGGCCTACTCGTCCGCGGTATCAAAGTTCGAGATTATCTCAGTACTTGTGCTCAAGCCTCGTCCCTTCAACATAAGCACTTCCTAATACTTTTCAGTAAAATGAGCAGCTCGAGGAGAAAGCTACGGCTTAGTCTGCGGATATGTTCACAACTTCTCTCGCCCGAGTCGACATTTTTCAGGGCCTCTAACGCTCGAACGATGTTTGTTAAAAATACAGAATGCTATAGCAGCTAGTACACGGAGTATTGATGAGTAAATAATACATTAAAAGAGAGCCCTAGAGAAGCTGGAAGGAAATCCGAGGAAAAGCTATAATTTAAGAGTCATCCAAGTCGGTTTTGAAGTGCGCCTGAAGCATCAACCAAGTTAAACGGAGGTCTTCGAAGCTAGAGAAAATATCGTACCTTCCAAGCCTCTCGCAGCGCGTTCTTGGTTACCTCCCTGAGGAATTCTTCGTCTTCCCATTTGTTTTCGGCGATTGTGTCGATTTCAGCCGTCATGAGTAAATGCTTTTCTGTGAATTTATCGTTCGGATCATTTCCTGGGTTGCAGAGCATGATCATTGGTTTAGGGAGTTTCTCCTTTGACTCAGGGAGGGCCCCTAGTTTAACCCAAAGCGTGTAAGCTCCTTTGTGACGTGATTTTGCGTCGCCATGAACGCGTTGCGGCTTCCCAAGATTCTTTCGTGCGAACTCCCAGTCACCTGTAATTTTACTGTTGCTGTCTCTTTTGATGACGTGCTTGAGGTATGCCTCGGCGCCGCTGATGTGTTTCTGTATGTGAAGATCAACGGAAGTGCTCAGAAGGTTCGACCGTAAATTATACCTTTGCTTGATGTAAGGTAACCTGTCGTCGCAGTGACATTGTGGTTTATTGCGCTATCTGGGTTGATAGAAGTTGAAGGTTGGTAGAGTAGATGCTGGAGAGCTTTCAGTATGTGATGCTGCTTCATTCTGCAAACGTGCTATTTTTATACGAAGTAGATACTGCTACACATAGGTGAGTGTCCAAGTAACTATGCGGGTGGTCCACGTCCTGGAGCCCCCCTAATAGGACGGGGAATTTTCTGGTGAGTCGCTGAGCAGATTTACAGCTGAGGCTTTTGTTTATGAGAGTACCCAGAGCACGCGTCAATCCACCGCAGTATATCATCGCAGGTAATTAGTGTATTAGGGAGCCCCTGACGCCTCCGCCCGATCTGGCGGTCGCGCGCTTGATCGGTCGGTTCGATTTTCTTCAATGCCAATGGTGACTTTGGCTATGCGACCGCCTTTGTCGAGATCTTTTTTGCCTTTAAGAACGGCTACTGGGCGCACATGGAAACTCTACCATTACAGACAGATAACGTCTATCAGTGAAATGATGGAGGATGGCGATCCGGATGGCTAGTAAGTGCGCCACACTATCCGTAGAGCTTTCCTAGGATGCTCATTAGTTGTCTGGCAGTCCATCAATGTTAGACTGCCCTTATGTAACAGGTGCTCACCTTGCCCTCTCGTTTACGCCAGAAGGCTCTGCTTGTGGCTTGGATGCTCCGCCCAACTTAACCGTTGAAATCGAGAAACCACTTCTCCCATTTACCTCGTCTCAGGTTCTTCTTGTTCGCACTACGCCCGCAGCTGGGCTGCCTGCCAAGTTTGTGCTAAAGCTTCAAGACCGTCGCTTTCGTCGTACTTTCCATTGGGATACTGCTTACGATCCTTCCTTGGAATCGACTATCCGAAGAGGCATTTACGGTTTAATCCATGAAGAGGCCAGGCCCAACCCGTTTCCGGACCTCGGGGGTGATGACGAGCTGCCTACCCGCCGCGAAATGCCTTGGATGCATCATTACAATGATTGGAAGGCAGGCCGATCTGTACATCGAAGTGAAGTGGATGCCTACCGAAGGCTTCGGGATTTCCAAGGAACCAGCATTCCCCGAATGTTCGGGACCGTTCGTTATCATCTCCGCCGACCTAGTGATATTTTCGACCCTCCCGGCTTCGCTCACCCCGCTCTTGATACAGTCGATGGATTCGCACTCGAGTACATTGAAGGGAACAACTTGGCACAGTTCAAGGTCGGAGAAAACATTACCGAGGCTGACGCAGATCGCGTTGCTCATGCTACATTCGCCATACTCCGCCAAATTCGTGACGAACGTGTTTGTCACGATGACCTTCGCCTTCAAAACGTCCTCGTACGCAAGAATGATTACGACCATCCTGTTATCATTGATTGGGCAAGGACGATAATCAAGGCACCAGAGGAAGACGATGAAGAATGGGATTATTCTCTTCCCTACTCACAAGTAGAGCGTATGCGGAGGGTCATGGCGTACGGTGGATTTCATATGCCCTCACCATATCGTGTCTTTTGTCAAGGAGAAGATGTGTCGCATGAGTATTCCTTCAGGCTAACAAGGGATCAACCTAAGTGGCGCGATCGGCTCTTTGAGCAAGTGAATTTGCCTTCGTCTGATGGTCAAGAGAACAAAGTAGTGTGGAGGCCACGTCCAGGGATTCGGTACGCCCCTGATAGGGATTTAGAACGTATTTGATGTGCTATCCGTTGTACATGATTGGTATCGAATGGAGGCGACCGTCTACCGCACGGCTCAGAGAGAGATTCAAAGTGTGTACTACTCTTGATTGGCATAAATTCAACGTTCTCTGGGGTTCAGAGGGCATGTCTGTGAGCGCCCAGGATCAGAGATGGCCGAAGGGCATCAGATTTGCTTGCGCCTCATCGTGCCAACACAAAGGCGAGGATGCGGATGCTATAGTCGGGTATCTACCACTCTGCGTTGACTACTGCCAATCAGCTCCAGTGTGTCCACGTATTTAAAGCTTTAAACTACCCAAACCTAACCCACCACTCCAACTCTTAGCGCTCATTGGACGCTCGATCACTTCCCAGTCCGATGTTGGTTCGATGACGCCCTGGATGGCGCCCTTGACTAGCTTGACTCTTCTTTCGTCCCTAGGCTCGAGGTCATTCTGGACGTTCAAGCACCTTAAAGCGTACCCATGCAGACTCCGTCATAACGGCCAAAAAATTAACATCCAAGAAATGATGGAGGATGGCGAGTTGCGCCACATTTATCTCCAGAAGCAATCCTAATTCATTTTCTTTGGTCCTCCAGCCCATCCATGCTAGATTGTCCTTTATGTACCGGGAGCCAGTCTATCCTTCTCTTATAGGCCCGACAATCCTTCCTGTGACTCAGTTCTTGCATATCAAATGACGGTCCAAATTGAGAAGCCGCTTCTCCCATTTACTTCATCTCAAGCACTGCTCGTCCGCGCTACCAAGTCTCCCCCAGCTGGACTACCTGGTCAATTTGTGCTGAAACTTCAGGACCGTCACTTTCGGCATACGTTCAATTGGAATACTCCGTACGACCCTTCCTTGGAATCAACAATTCGGAAGGGAATATACGGTTTACTGCATGAAGATGCGAGGCCCAACCCTTTTCCTGATCTCGGAGGCGACGATGAGTTTCCTACTTGCCAGGAACTGCCAGTTGGATGCATCATTATAGTGATTGGAGAGGAGGTCGCTTCGTCCATCAAAGTGAAGTCGATGCTTACCGAAGGCTTCGGGATTTCCAAGGGACATGCATTCCTCGAATGTTCGGGACAGTCCGTTATCATCTCCGTCAGCCTAATGATATTCCCGATCCTCCTGGATTTACTCACCCAGCTCTTGATACGGTCGATGGATTCGCGCTCGAGTACATCGAAGGAAGCAACTTGGCACAGTTCAAGGTCAGAGCAAATATCACCGAGGCTGATGCAGACCGCGTTGCGCGTGCTACATTCGCCATCCTCCGTCGCCTTCGTGATCAGCGTGTATGTCACAATGATCTCCGCCTTCAAAACGTTCTCGTACGGCACAATGATTTCGACCATCCTGTTATTATTGACTGGGCGAAGACGATAATCAAGGCACCAGAAGAAGACGACGAAGAATGGGACTACTGTCTTCCGTACGCCCAAGTGGATCATATGCGTAGGGTTATGGCGCACGGTGGATTCCATATGCCTTCTCCCTACCGCGTATTCTGCCAGGAGGAAGATGCTTCAGATGGGTACTCGTTTATGTTACACAGCGTGCGCTCATATATTTTTGAATGCGAAAAATGTTATAAATAAATTATCAAGTTTTATTCAGGCCTTTTCCTTGCGAAAAACGCATGATTTCTTCTGCGAGAAAATGTCAGAAAAATCTTACCTTTTCAACACCTTTCCCGGGATAAAAAAGCCACGAAAAATGTAACATTTTTTCTCGATAAAAATTCAAATAAAATCTTATATTTTTCGGCCATTTTTCTCCACAAAAAATCGTGGATTTGGGCGAAAAAATGGTTGGTCGGACCTGGTCCCCCTGCCAAATAGGCGAGAAAAGACGAAATTTGTCCCGCCTTTTCATTCCGAAAAAGACTACAAAAATGCGAAGTTTTGATGAGATTTTTGCTCAAGACATAGCAAGCAAAAATCCTTTGTTTTTACCTCGGTAAAACCCCACAAAAACCAATCATTTTCTCAGAATTTTTCTCGTGGATAAACTCAACATTTTCTTGAGGCAGAAAGGTGCCGCAAAAATGAAAAGTTGTATTGAAGGATTTTTTGCTCCCAAAAATGTATGGTCGCGCGCTGTGTTAGCGAGTGCACGGCCTGAATGGCGCGACCGACTCTTTGAGCAAGTACCCATCACAACTTCTGACAGGCAGGTAAAGGTTGTGTGGAAGCCCAGGCCAGGGATACGGTATGCTCCTGATAGTGACACACACCGTATATGAGTTTTTCTTTCCCAAGTTGTGTAATTAACGGAAGTCCCGATCATCTCTTGAGCCATTTGCATAATTTGGGGTACGACGGTACTAAAAGCAAGCGTGATGCAGTAAGACGCGCAAGTCATATGTCCTGACGAAGCTCTTGAGTCTGTGCACCCAGTAAACCATGGGTACCCTATCCTCCTATCTTCCCCAGGAGTGACAATGAATCATCCAGAATTGTAAGCGCCCGTCCTTGTTGTGGTCGACCTGTCTTCATCATGGCCACCGACGCACCCTTGATTCCCGACATCGACGAATCCGAGGCCTCTGGAGAAAATGGAGAAGTATATCTCTTTTCGTGGCTCTCTTCGACTGAGAAGAAAATTGCAGAGGCAACTCCCGTCAGTATTTCATGCCTCGTAGCAGGTTGTGCTGACTTATACGCCAGTTCTGTTCATAGGAAACCTTGAAGGCGACACAAGCGACACTTGAGAAGACTCTAACGAACATTGCTCTCTCCACACCACCATATCCGACTCCGGGACGCGCTGTTCGTAATCTACTGGCTAGATGCTTGATCAAGCTCTATCGGCGCGGGGAAACCAGGACTCTATTCGATACTTTGCAGGCTTTGATGAAGGTGGTGAACGACTTTAAAACGGCGGATAGGGATATGCATAAAGTGTGAGTCTGGCGAATTGTCAAATGATCGCGGTGATAGCTGAACAATCCGCCCTAGTGCTGCGTTTTCGTGTATCGGAGACCTGATGCACGAGTTTGGCTCCCAAGTGGGCGGAATCAGTCCTTTAGCAAAGATGATGGCTAACATTGCTGAAGGTCATGTCATTCATGGCAGAAATTTCGCTGGTCACCCTCCGGACGGCGAAGTCATCATCGGTGCGTCTGCTGCTCAATGTTTTACGCCCGCAACTAAACCAGCATCGCTTAGTCGCCGTTACTCCGATACCACGCCTTGATAACACTCCGAAAGTCTCTTCACTCTGCAAAACGCGCTGTCACTGACGCGACTGGGAAGGATATCATCAAACAGATGAGGGCGGGATTAACGGACAAGTGCATGCCAGTTCAACGAGCTTCAGCTGAGGTACGCGTCTATGGTCACTTGAGCGACTTATAGTCTGACTTCCCCCAAGGTTCTGATTGCCATGTTCACCTCGGATAGCTTGCCTTCTATGAGCGACGTTGACTCCATTATCACCCTTTGCGTGAAGAGTCTGGAGGCGGCGGACCAAGTAACCAGGACATCACTAGCTCGGCTTGTCGGACATCTCCTCGCATCCACCCAGATTGAGCGCACCATCGTTATCCAGGAGCCAGCACCCAAGGCTGGAGCGAAGAAGGACGCTCAGTCTCAGGGTGATGACCCCCTCTCACCCACTGGAGGCTCATCCACCGAAATAAAGAAAGCTATGTTGACACCCGCAGAAATGCTCACCCACTTGTCCACCCACTTCACGAAGACCTTGACGTCCACCTCTACCTTTTCCGCCCGCAAGACGCGTGTTGGGATATTCGAATTTTACTATGCCTTGATCAGCAAGCTTGGCGCGTCCTTCGTCGAAACCAGCTACGCGCTGATTACGCAGCATCTCATGAACGAAATCGTCGCGAATCCCCTGTTGAACAAGACCACCTACACGAACAACCCGAATGCTGCGAGCAGTGCAGCCAGATATGAGTCGCTGTTGATCAGGACTGGAGTGGGGATATTGATAAGGGATGTTATTGGAGTGAGGATGCTGAGCGAGCAAGGTCAAATCGGAGCAATACAGGAACTGTCTACTTCTTATCTGAAGAGGTGGCCTGCCATGCTACCTGGTCAGGTCGCACCTTCGTCGTCTGTGTTGGTCATAGCCCTCAGAGAAGTTGCCGGGTTGTTGCAGCAGCTTGGAAACGCCCCACCACCAGTACAGGTGCGTTAAAATCCGCTATCTCATCTGTACCCATCCTCATAAATCCTCACATAGGACGCTGTCGCGGAGCCCTTGATCACTCTCTTGACTCACCCAAGCCATTCCGTTCGAGTGAATGCTTCCTGGACCCTGCGTTGTTTCTGTTATTCCACACCTCTTCGACTTCCTCGCACCATCCTTGGCGTCACCGAAATACTCCAACGAGATTTGACTTCGATCCTTTCCCCCGCAGCGCCCTCTGATATCAACCTGCGAACCTTGGGTCATGCATACGGGCTAGCTGCCTTGGTATCAATCATAGCGGAGCGCCCCCTCTACGTGTCTTACGATATCTCAGCGAAAGTTTTGGACATGGCAACACAGTTGCTCAAGCGTGCTGGGGATCACGACCTGAAAGTTGCAGGTGTTGAAGTTGAGGTAGCATGGACGTTGATCGCTTCGTTGATGTCTCTGGGTCCAAACTTTGTTCGCCCGCATCTGCCGCAGCTCTTGGTTCTTTGGCGGAACGCCCTACCCAAGCCAACTTCAAAAGAGAGCATGGCCGCTGGCTCTGGCCGGTCAGTCGCTGAATGGATGTTCCTACTTCACGTCCGTGAAAGTGCACTTGGAGCCATCCTGTGCTTCTTGAACCACAACTCCGGGACGCTCGTAACTCTGGATGTTGCTAGACGGATAGCATCTGTCCTTGGAAACGCTCTCTCATTCGCCAATTCGTTCCTCAGCCAGAATGTTGAAGACCCCGGGGAGATGTCTCAGGTTCCGACAACCATAAGCAAGGGGTTGTCCCTACGTGGCCGAGAAGCGCTGCTGCGAAGAAGAGCTTATCAATGTTTCACGGCTTTAGGCTTCAGTGGGATAACAGAATCTACGCAAACGACACTGCTCCAGTCGACTGTTGCCCTGTTCGCTAGCCCCGATGGATATGCTGGGTCGTCTATGCAAGCTGCCATCGCTTCAAGCTCCGGATCTTTTACTACAGTTTGGCAGACTGGAGATGGATATGCTTATGGTGTGACACATCTCGATGTTGAGGATGGCGAAGGCGGGGGCATTGATGGGATTGAAGGCACGGAGGGTTCGGACCGCTTGAATCGCGACTCCGTTGAGGTATCCTTCGATGAGCTGGTATGTGACATGAATCTCTAGACGTTGGCTGGTAATAACGGATTCTGATCAGTTCCGCAAACCTATTCTCGGTGCCTGCGAGCATGATCCGCTATCCATCTGCCAGGCTACATTGGTCGATACAGAACACAGTATTCCCGAGCCCCCGCCCCCATCCACGGCTGTGGTCGATGCTGCAATAGGTCTCTTTGCTCAGTTACTCCCTTTGCAAGATTCCACGACTTCAGCGAAGATTATCGCGCTGATGATCGAATCTGTGAAGTCGAACAAACTTGAGAAGAATCTAGGCAGGAAAGCGGCCGTTCAGATCAACGCTTCGTTGGCTTTGGTTCTTGCCTTGAGGGCTGCTGGTTCACTGGGTGTTGGACGTGTTAGAGATTGTCTAGGAAATGCCCAAGTGACCAATACCCTTTCCCCATTCCTTAAGGTCTGTCCGTTGCTGATACTCCAAACATCAGCGAATCTGACTGTCCTCTGTTTAGGATGCTCTCGTTGACGGCGACCCCATTTTGCGACGAGCTAGTAGCGAATGCATCGGTCGTCTGGCTAACATTGCCGGAACCAACTTCTTGACCAGTCAGATGAAATCCCTTGTCGACCAAGTGGTCAATAATCGGGACCCATACGGCCGTGCTGGATGCTCCTTGGCTTTCGGTGCTATCTACAATCATGTCGGAGGAATGGCCGCGGGCCCGCTGCTCAAAACGACAGTGAATGTTTTGATGTCGCTCAGCAACGACCCTCACCCCTTGGTCCACTTTTGGTCTCTGCGAGCTTTGGCCCAAGTGATCAATGCTGCCAGCCTGACTTACGCGCCTTTCGTCTCAGCTACCCTTGGGATGCTGCTGAAGATCTACTCCCTACCCTCTCATGAACGCGAAGGTGGAACCTTGGTCAATGCCAACATGAGTGGCGATTTTCCTGCTTACCCCGTTGTGTGTCAGATCATCGACGCGGTCATCACCATTCTTGGACCAGATATCCAGGATTCGCAACGAACCCGCTCCCTCATTTTGAACCTCGTCCAAGAGTTTTCGGCCGAGGACGATGATGCAATACGAGTGGAGTCTATCAAGTGTATCCAGCACTTCTTGATGTTCGCTCCCGAACATGTTGATATACCTCGGTTGGTAGCGCAGTTCAGAGGCTACTTGGCGTCTCCTAGACGACCCTTGAAATTGGCCTCCATAAACGCACTGTATCAGCTCGTCCAGAAAGATGCCCTGGTCATGTCCCGAGTTGGTGGCGATCGCCTGGTGGAAGACCTCTTCGGTATGCTTGACGATGATTCAAGCGTTGAAGGAGTGAAGAACGTCATCACAAGTTGGTTGCAACAGACTGTAGTGCACAACCCTTCCGCATGGATCGACCTTTGCCAGCGAATCATGTCGCGGACTACTGCCTCCCAGCAAGTTGCTGATGCCGCCAATATGCAGGGCATGCGCGATGATGAGGGTGAATCTCTCAACGTTGGTGCTTCTGGGGGAGCCAGTGGTGCCGCAGTACACCAAACCTCCCGATGGCGTACCCAATTGTTCGCTTTACAATGTCTTCATCAGATCTGTACCAACGTCGCAAAGAGTAATCGCAAAGAACAACTTGACGCTGTCCTTGCTCGCAGTCTCGGCCTACCCATGGCTGGACTCCTCGTCTCCCGTGTGGCCGATTTGATCAAGATGGCTTTTACAGCTTCGACCGCATATGTTACCGAAATTCGCTTGGAAGGACTCGTCGTCCTTCGTGACGTCATAGAGGTGCGCATCATTGTCGCCGCGTCCTGACTTGAAGCTAAATTGTCCGGATTTAGACATTTTCTAAAGCCCCCGACCCTGCATATGAGGATTCGCTACTACTGGAGCAACACCAAGCCCCCATCACGGCTGCTCTGACACCCGCATTTTCTGCCGACTCTACACCGGAAATCCTCGCCTCCGCGGTCCATGCTTGCGCGATCTTCGTGGGCTGCGGTGTTGTAAAGGACGTGGGTCGCATGGGTCGCATACTGAAGCTTCTGACCACTGCTCTTGAACAATCTAAAGGTACGGTTCCTTATCTGAAATGACCTTGATACTGCTTCTCATCATCCCTCCAGAGTCGGGTACCTTTTCTTTGGGAGAAACTGGGGAACTTAGTCCAAACGCCTCATCCATGTTACGAATCTCGACACTGTCAGCTTGGGCCCAACTTGAGATCTCAAGCGCGCATCAAGCGTATCTAATCCAGGTTGTTAAACCACACCGTGCCACATTAGCGACACTATGGATCGCTGCTCTCCGGGACTACGCGAGCATTCGCATTGACACCGAATCACAGAACGATTCTTCGTCTGTTGCACTCGATAGTTCCTACTCAAGCCTCGGGAAAGAAGTTCTTCTGCCGGTATGAGATCGCTTCGCCCGAGAATTATCCTTTGCTAATATTGTTCCTCAGTACTATACGGAGTCTTGGTCTATCATATTGCAAGCTGTAGCTGCGGCCATGCAGTCGGAAGATCCTCATATCTTAGCAGCAATGGACGGGCAGACCGGTACTACCAACGTCGAGAGCCTATCTGCTCCAAGGACCGAGCCTACTGCATTCTTTCACGTTGTCTTCGGGCTGGTCTATGAAGCCCTGGCCACATCGTCCACGGAGTCCTCGACGGCTCAGTCCTCTCGTGACCGTCTGGTGAATGCTTGTCTGCTCGCCTTGAAATATCTCGTTACTCCGGCATATTGCGGCAAGGCCGTCATGGAGCCTTCTACCTTCGAGGAGTTACTCAACCTTTGCTACCGCATGGCCATGACGGAGGCGGCGAACGTACAGACCACCCTCATTGAAGCTATCCTCTCTTGGGCTACTACTCAAGGCGGCCAATCGGAGTGGGTTACTTGCGCATCTTATCTACTCCAGCTCACGTCTCTTCCCCTAGCTCTCTCGATCTCCTGTCCTTGACCACTCCTCGTACTCATTGCCTGAGGATATGCTCCCATATCATTCAACACTCTACATCGAATGCGAAGGGCTCAATAATTCGTTAGTTACCCCAGCTTGCTTCCTATCCCTCCCTTTGATGACTTGATTACAGAAGGAGAACCGGCTGATCGGGCTCGAATGCTGCTCGCAGCTTTCAATGCATATGTAACGATTGCTACTTCGATCGAATCTCCACAGAGAGAAGACGTTCGAGGAGTTGCTATACTACTGTACAGCGGTACGTGCCCGTTATGTTGCTTGGCCCTTGTCCCGTTCTGAGTAACTTGGAATAGACCTGTTGAAGGACGAGTCTTCTGAGATCGACTTAGTCGGTCCAACTCTTCCTTCCCTCAAAGCCCTGCTCGATCTGCCTGCACATGGAAAGCCGGAAGCTAGGACGAAGTTCCAGAACACTGTTCATGCCTTGGCATCGTCATGTCTGCTGAACATCGATGAAATGAGGTCAGCATCCCTCTATGTCCCAAGAATAGCTGTACTGAAATTTCGTTTCTCATAGCGGTCGACAAGGAGCGATATCTACGAAGAAAGTCAAAAGCAACATGTTGGCAATTGTCCTCATCCTAACAGCGCTTCCTGCCACCTGTCATATTGGCCAGCCCGTGGTTGAACGCTGTTGCTTCATCATGTCCCAGAAGATGCTAGAACCCGACGAAGTAAGTGACCGGCTCATCTACGACCCTTTTTCTCATTGACATCCAATGATAGCAAATCTCTCTTACAGCCATTCACTGCAGTCGAACTCTGATTGCTGCTGCTGCCACAGGACATGTCCTACTCAGAACTTGTTGTCCCTTATTGCTACCTGGCTTGATTGAATACGTCGCTAGTGTGGCGCCATCAGGTCAAGATGGCAGTATCTCAGACGCGCAAGTCGCAGCCGTCGCTGAGGTATGGAAAGCCTTTTCCGCCATCTTTGCCTCGGTGCCTGAGGACTTCCGTAAGTGTTCACCTGCCCCCGTCTGAGGTTGAGTCTTACTCCCACATAGGAGAACGGATCCTTGGTGTTTTCCTCCCCCTTGTTGCTTTGCTGCTAAGCAACGACGACCCTCCGTCGCCTGTCCATACCTCCAGTGTCTCGCAGCTAATCGCCTTTGCCACCACCTCGCCTCTCGCATTCAAAGAGGCTGCGAGCAAACTGGACCCGTCTATTAAGGAGCTGCTCGAGCAATCTATCCGTCGGGCGGTAGGGAAAACCGTACAATCGGCTCCTCAGGCTGCAGCGAAGCCTCAAATATCGCTTCGATCCTTTTAAAAATTTGTAATGCATCGTCTTTGTTTTGAATTACATGTCAAGCGGAACTTGTTGTAAGTATACTACCACTCCCATCCTATAGACTTTCGGAAGCAATTCAATGATCCAAACCTTTGAGATTTAAAGCAACACTACAGCGTTGTGTTCCTATTTGTGGGGCTATGATGGCGGCCGTAGACAGGTCAGAGTGTGGGACGCATCGGCCATACCCCATTGATCCACACACGCCAGTCACTGATGATGAGAAAACCTTGCCCTTCAGCATCACCAGGAAGCGTGAAATGCCAAGACGTGGGGATCCACGATTTGAAGATAAACAGACCTCCCAGGAGAAGAAGAGAAGCAAGCTCAATAAAGTGGGACGGAGAAACCATCGGCATAATGGCTACCTGACTGCATTGCCGCAGAAAGGTGGCGAGATGTTGAGTTATTTTAGGATGCGCGACGGGGAGGCGTTCCAGATAAAGCCATGCTAAACTCGTCTGTGAAGTGAAGCCGCGAAGTATTCTAGAGGGGGTCTGGAGTGTCTGGTCTCTTGACAGCTGTTCTGTATCATTGATTAAGAATGGACGAGGAGAAACGGATACGAGAAGGAAATGATGAGTTGGAGAGATCGAGAATTGTCAAGGCCATGGTGCCTGATACCCCGCGGGTTGGATCCACGGTGTCGAGTCGGAAACTGAGCACCAGGGGTAGTCGTGCTACGTCGTGGCGATAGTCTGAAATTTATGGAGATACAGGTCACCCACGACACTCAAAGTAGAGTATGGAATATGTCATTGGATGAGATGCGTCAATATGGTTGTGAGAGAAATAGAGCAGCTCAGCTGACCCGTGTCTGAGAACAGGGTCTTGCTGAACCTAGTTGTTTAACTTGCAGGGAACACGATCAGGCAGCGCGATCGATTGTGTTTTACTGATGCGGCTTGCTAAGATGCGGTAGTCGTGGCATTTAGTTCCTGAAGCTAGAGTCAATACGGCCAGCATTTCTAACTGCGTGTGTTCACAACTGCTTTCATTGGAATGTAGGTTTCCAGGCTGCCAAAGCTTTTAATCCGGAAGGTTCCTGCGCAGCGGGTATCCTTATGATACTCAGAGTCTGAGTAAAAACTTGATGCATTGTGGATCACTACGACCGGGTCACTGCCGCGAAGTGAGCAAAATGGGGCATCGACGACCGTAACACCGAAATCGCATAAGTATTAGAGATAGGCGCGATAGGGCCGTTCCGGCGAGGAGGGATGACCGGAGTTCGGCTACAACTAGTTGCCACTCCTGCTACAACGCATGCGAGACTAGCGTGTGGTTCAATGGACCGTGGACAAGCATGGACCGATACCTCTTATGGTTTTCCTATCCGAGTGTGGAGTTGGCTGTCTTCCTGAGGCATAAGAGAAGTGGAGGTGGCGACCAAGTGGCGACAGTCACAAAGCTCCAATTTCTCTTGGACTGCGGCGACGGATATGTCGTGTGGTATGACGCCAAATGACGATCGGGATACGCTCATACTGATAAAAGAGGCGCATCCAGTGCTTGAAGCCCAAAGTAAATGTTGGATCCAGTTTCTCCGACCGACCATTAGGCTCTGAGGCACTCAGAAAAGGGTTTCGCTTTCAAACTGGTGATTAGTGATAGAAGGTTCTTGTGAGCAGGAGTCGCTCAAAGTGGAGCATAGTCTCGTGGTGGATTATCAATGATAAAGTCGAAGAATGATATGAGAAGGTCTTTTAGAGCGAGCTGAGAGACCAAAGCAAAGGTTTCGAGGAGTTGGCAAACGATGGATAGGAGAGTGATAGGAGTCGCAGACGTTCCGAGGCGTTTAGGTTTAGCCTTCAGGCCTTCAGGAACGAAAGCATGCAGCGAAAAGAGTCTATCGCGGACCCATGAGGTCCACACACCGGTCACCTGGCCGTATGAGGTCGTTGGACGTGATAAGGTACTCCAATTGCATACGGGATATTGCGTGATAAGCGGTGGTAGTTGTCAAGTACACTACTCCCTTGGGTCTTGGTGGTCTGGACTCAATCAACGTGCGATAGGTGTGCCGTAGTTTGTAGGGATAGCAAGCAGATAGCAGACGAACAATGTTGGAGCGTTCTAAGTCTCAGAGACGGCGAGCAGGAGCAAGGAGATCCAGATGCGGTGCCATCCCAGATTGTTTTATGTACGTTGGTCGGTATCCGATGTTCAATAAGCTCATGCGTGCCAGAAATGACGCGGTCCTGCCTGTATGAGATCCAGATAATGGACAGGTGACCGCCGTCCTGATCAATCTTGGAAGGACTACGTCCGAGATCACTGGTGCCTTGCTTTCGTATCCTCTACGGTGCAGGGTATACCGCCGTTGCTATACGAGTGAAAAGACGCGAGACATAAGGTTTTCCCCCTCAGAGATGTCGGAGTGGAAGTCGACAAAAGATGATTGAACGCAGGCGAGCAGGGTTGGAGGTCCGTAGGCTAGTCCATAAATCGAGGGGACGGATTAACCTTGCATTCTATAATCCATTTAGCGACGGTGTAAATTCGTCTAAAAGCCTGCTCTCTCGCGTCTTGACAAGATACCACCCTTCGCCTAATCTTCTCCGTGTTAAGAGAGCCCTGAGGCATATAGTAGACTTCCGCTTTGCGATCAGGGAAACAAAGGTGGAGGGGAGGACGAGTAAGTGGACCCTGGTATGGGTCAAGATTGCAATTCGTCCCGATTATCCGACATTGCGCCAAAGCAAAAACCGGGTCTTGGCTCTCCCTCCCAAGTCCACTATGAAGAACAGAGTCAAGACCAAGGATATGCTTGGGATTGAAAACGAAATCTTATCACTTCCGTAACGCACTTTGGAAACGCCATTGGGAGATCTTCGCTCTTTTCGGCTCGGAGACAACGGGACGGTTTGCTGCTTGTCACTTGATGCGAGAGGTATACTGAATTACTGATCAGAGTCTGTCGGCAAGACCAGGATTACAAAGACATACTGTGGGTCTGGGACCTGCGGGTAGTCTTTGATTACACAGAGAAACGATGAGGTTGTGTGGGAGGGCCGGCGGCGAATTATTGTCAGAAGTGGGAAACTCTCAGGTGTAATTCTAGATCTAGATGTCCGAGAATAGTCTTATACCCTTGAAGCTAATTGGGTACTGAAGGGAGGGCGACGCTGCGTGATGCTTCGCGTTACGTTGAGGGGGCCGACTTGAGTGGGTTATGTGAGAGTCTCAAAGGATGCATGATGCCGTTATCACCTTTCCGTGAGATAGGAAGTACTGCCAGTTATCTATCTATGGTGATAATCAGTTACCGCTCTTAATGATGACGACGATATTAATAAACCAAATTTTACCTGGAGCCTGTAGAGACTAGAGCGATTGCTCCACCCAGGATTGAGGATGCCATACGTTTTTGGTGATAAGATCGGCCAGACGGGAGCAAATTGAGGAAGGAGAATGAAATGTGCGTTCTCCTTCACGTTGCCACCGGAGATTTATTCGAGCCAGTAGGACAAATGCTGATAAACGATCATAGCAGCTGTCGGCATCGCCCATTCAAGTGCCTTGCATCAACACGAGTATACCGATTTCCATGGTAAGACACGGTTGCTTGATAGGTGATTATACCGGTAGTAGGGTATGTAAGATGTAAGAAGCTGCTTATCGGATGTGCGTGGAGAGTGCGGACACGAAGAACACGCAAAAGTCTTGAGAAGAATGTCAAAGAACGTTAGACGACGTGATTGAGATATCAACTAGGGTCGTCGGGCGTCGGGGTGAGGAAACTTTGTCTAGACCCTGTCCAAGTCCTCTCCTCCGCAATGACGACCGATGAATGCAGAACGTACGACCGTACGGATATCGGTGGAAAGAGCAATACAATTCACTGTCAGGCCACGCGCGAAGTATCGGTTTCGGGAGAAGAGAGGACTTATACGCGACCGTCGAAGGCGAAAAAAGGGTGATGTCGGCAGTCGGAAACGCAAGAGAGCGGGTGTCTAGCTAACGTAACGCCGTAACGCTTGAGAATTATCAGGTTAAGAGCAAGCAAGAGGAAAGAACGCCCTCGAACGTGATGCATGAGGGAAGGCCAAGAAGCCCCCCCGTGAGTGGTTGCGCTTGAGAAGAAAGTTGGAGTTTCTCGGAGAATAATGTGTGATCGAGTCAGGAGGGTGAGCGAATCACAGTTGTACCTGTTGTTTGTAGTCCGTAGCGTTGGAAAGTGGACCATAAGTTTTGAAGGGCCGGAGGGTGTAAGCGATGTCGCATTCGGGGGTGAAGTTTGAAGGCAGCGCAAGCCGTGTTGCGCCGTAGAGGAGCCATAAGTATGGATCGCGAGTTGTCCACCGCAGTCGAAATGAACATTCCGAGACGTGGTGCATGCGGTGTGGGGAAGGCGGTTTGTCCAAGCGATAGGAGTATTCGGGTGTTGAGGCCTAACTTCTAAGGCTTAAGGCATCAAATCAAGCCTACCGGCAGGAAGTAAGGGGGTGTCCCACCTCGTACACGTGTGGCCATCGGCTGAAATATTCGAAGTGGAGGCGTAGATCGGGAAAGACACAGAATTCGTGTACTGCAGTAGCACTTACCCCCCTTGATCGTGCTGAGGCTTGTTACTGACATCCTGGAAATAAGTGAATCGTTCTTTTCACAAGGGAAGGAACGGGATCCATACCCTATCTTGACACTCGTGTCTTACCAATGGGGAGACGTAGGAATCACCGAGGACTGAGTAGTACTCGAGTGCTTCGAAAGGGAAAGGGCGGTCGTAAACATGTTTTCGTGCCTGAAGCTCTGAAGATCATCATCCAAGTGGCAAGAAGGGAGTACTAAACATATCCTATAGGATACATAGGTCGCATGTGCAATCCCGGGTTTATCGTCTGTCCACTCGGCCGTGAATTATCTCCAAGTTCAGGAAAACAAAGAACACGAACCTCTTTCATTTCGAAATTATGTGGAAACCCGGATTCCACAACCTCTTGTGGACCTTGGTGCCGAGCGTACGGCTTACCCGTTCGTGAATCTTACCCATGCCTACGCCAATATCCATGCAAAAAAATATAAGACGTGCAGTGGCGGAGCACCAATCGAGAAAATTCATGGCGTAGAAGTTGGATTGTCCTCCCAGCTCCATCGGGCGTCCACGCGGAACACATGCGCAATCGGCGACTCGTCGGGACAACTTGCCAAATCCATCCTATACATAGAAAAAAAGGATCAATGATATTTAGTTCTTCTGGGTTTGTGAGAAGCATGGTTGTTTTTGGATTTCTTATTTGGATATGGGTGCGGATACGGATACGGATATAGGGAGGTGAGGAAGTGGGCAATGGACGTACCTCGACGAGGCTTTGTGTGGTCGAATGGAGATGGATCGCTTTGAGTTGGCTGATTTGGTCGTTTTGGTATTTTGGTATTGGTATATTTTTGTGGTAACGTCGACGTACCAGGAAGGAAGGAACCGACCGTGAACCGTCGGTGAAGAGGTTCAAAGAAGCCTTGAGGAAAGTATCAGTGGCGCTATATTTGTCTTCCTGTCTTCGTCTGTGTGCAGGGGTATTGAGAAGCCAACGAAGTATTCTGGCTGAAATGTGCATCGTGGCCTAGTTGACTGAATGGATGAATGAATCGTTGGTCGGCACACCTGAAAAGGGTTGCGAGAAGGCTTGAAGAGGCTGTGAGAACGGAGAAATAAGGGCGTTTCCGGCTGTCAAAATCGTTGTTGCGAATGTGGCGAGCATCCATGCAGGCTTTCAGTACGCTGTTTATGTTGATGCTGTATTTTCATGAGGGGTGGTATGTATGTGTACTGATCCTAAGTTTGAGCATCGAATCCACGGAGTTAGAAGAAGCTGTAGAGTTTAAGAGACAACTCTCATTCAAGGATGCGGAGAATACTCGACTAAAAGCCACATACCGACTCCTTTGAGTTCCAAAACATCCAGTCCGCTCAAAAATACGACACGAATAGCTTAGCTTGATGGAACTCTCGGCAAGGTAGAAGTTGGCTGACCCCTTAATACTCCTAAATGATTCAGCCGTATTTCCTCCGCTGCATTGAATTAGAAAAGCTATAATTACATGACTCGGTGGCTTGAGAAGGATATTGTGTTCGGCGCCGACGATGAGATGATGCGTGGTGGTGGTAGAACGGTGGCTTGATGGATGGCGACCAAGACCTTCAGGAGTGCTCAGGGGTGGCATAACGTTAATTTCCTCGCTAGTTTTTCCTTGGAAACCCAAAATCTACGCACATTGAGCGTGTGACGGGGGAAATGTTTCTGTTTTCTGTCACGTTCGGATTCCGTATGTTATTTTCCAGCGTTTGTTCCAGGATTCCATGGACCAGAAGATGAAGCAATGCAGAAAATAGACATGCGTGGGTTTTGACAAGTTTCGAGCGCGGGTAACGGTAGAAAGTTCGGAGTAATTGATCAGACACCTTTTGGTTCCCACGGTCAGATAGCAAAGGGGCTAATCAAGGACCCGCCAAAACTCGCGTTTTTTGGAGAGGCCGCGTAATCTCATCGACCCAATCTCTGTACCGAACCAGAATGTGAGTATATCTACCCTCCCCCCTCCCGTCCACCTTGTTTCTTTCTACTCCCCGATATCCCAGCTTCCTCCGCCCTCCCTTTCCTTCCATCGTCCCTTTTCCCATCGTTCCTTGAAGCTTACCATCATCATCATTTCGTCCAGTTCTTCAAGGATGCCGGCCATGCTCTCTGTTCCTCATGCGCAGCCCCGTTCCTACCCACAATCAGAGCAAGGTCCACAACAACGGCAGTTTAACCCGTATACAGAAAATGGAGGGACCATCTTGGCCATCGCTGGTAAAGACTTTAGCGTGATAGCTGGAGACACACGACAGAGCGAGGGGTACAGCATCCAGACGAGATACGCGCCCAAAGTATTTAGACTGTGAGTGCCTGCCCTTGGGCTTGGATCTCGTCGATATCTGTAGCTGATTATTGGGCTTGTTCGTCGACGCCAGAACGGATCGGGCTGTGCTCGCTGTGAACGGGTTCGCTGCTGACGGGAACATGTTTGTGAAGAAAGTGAGGCAACGGCTGGAGGTGCGCGTTCTTGGGCTCTTGCTCGATGTGTGAGACGACGACGGCTGATTGTATGCGCTTTCCAGTGGTACCGCCACGCTCACGCCAAAGACATGCCTCTGCGCGCCATCGCACGACTGATCCAGACGATGCTCTATGCGCGCCGGTTTTTCCCCTACTACGTGTACAACATCCTCGGCGGCATAGAAGAGGATGGTGCGTCGTTGCTCGCGATGCCCAGCTTGCGTGCTCGCTGTGTCTGACAATGTGCTCTCTGCAGGCTCCGGAGCGGTCTATTCATTCGACCCAGTAGGCTCATACGAGCGTGAGGCATGTCGCGCTGCTGGCGCGGCCCAGTCCCTTGTTCAGCCCTTCTTGGACAATCAGGCGAGTCCACCGTGTCTCCGGAATATCCACTTTCAATACTGACTTTGCCTGTTTTTCCCATTCCTTTCCCCACAAATCACGTTATTATATTCAATTCACGCCTGTCCTCGTGCTGTTTTGGCTTATCATTTTTACCCACCGTGCAATTCAATTGCTGGTCCTTCCGGGATACGGACAACCCACACTTATCACGTCGTGGACGACGAAATGCTGCATCATTCGTCCCAATCCCGACCCTTCGCCGACGATTATCCCGCGCCCTCCGAAATCCGCTGACTTCGACCCAATCTTGACACTTGCCTTTTTTGACGTTTTGCCATCATCATTCCCTTTTATGGACACTCTCCGATCCCGTCCCCGATTTCGCTACCTGCTCGTCGATGTCGCCGTCGCCACTCGGCTTTGTCGCGATCTTCCTATTCGTCGGGCGATCTTCTCGCTTGCTGACGCCAACTCGCCCTCTCTCCACCTTGTTATTTCCCTTTTTGTCCATTTATTTTCTGCCTCCGCTCCGGGGTTTACTCGACATTTATTTTTCTTAATCGTCCTTTCGTTTCTTTTTCTTCCCTTTTTGCCTGCTTTCCTGGTCACGCGTTCCTGCTCTCTTTCCCTCCGGCATTAACTGGCATATCAACGGACGGTCGGCGGTCCAATAGATCTACTTCAAGAACCAAACACCGGCACCTGGCACGTCACACCCAACGCATCTTCCCCTACCCATGGTTCTCAAGCTCGTTATCGACTCCTTCACCGGTGCCACCGAGCGACACATTGAGGTCAGTTGACTTGTCTCACTTTTCCTTTTTTATCCCTTATCCCAGTCTCGACCGCCTTCTGCCCTATTCTCCATCCTCTTTGTCTTCCCTACTTTCTCGTCCCTACCCTTCCATCCCTCGCTTCTACTCCAATAGCCCTTTGCAGCGTGTAAAAAACGCCACCCGCTTACTCCATAGTCGCCTCTTTAAACTTGAACTTTCCACTCTTCTGCTTCAGGCTTTCCTTCTTCATTCACTCATTCATTTTCGTTCTTTGCTCCGGTGCATTTCCCATCACACGTGTATGTTGATGCTGATGCCATTCTTCCTATCATCAGGTTGGTGACGGCCTAGAAATCTACGTCGTCCTTGCCAAGGGCGCGTCAACACAGCCTCTCGAGGGGATCCGTGGTATCCAAGAATCAACGGTGACAAGTGACGGCGAGCGGGTGTTTGTCATCCAAAGAGACCTAAAGAAGGACTAAATCGTTCGAAGGCTGTTTTGTTTTGTTTTTTCCGTCAAAACAAACCAGGCTGCCTTCGGGTTTGGATCCCCCTTCCTTTTTCATTGATTTCTTGCTCTGTGTATTACTTGAATTTTTTCCCCTCTTGTCGTCCTTCGTCTCTCCCGCTAACTACCTACATACAACCCCCCTCGTCGCATCCCCCCTCATTGTCGCCGCACGCGTCGCTCTGTAGCAACTTATACAGTACTCTCCCTTCCCCCCTTGGGTCATCGGTTGTCTCTTTGATCTATCGATTGATCTATCTTCATCGACCTCCATCCTCCCTCCCTCCATCCCGTAGTCTCCCCTCCACGTCTTTGCTATCCTTTCCCTTGTTCATCAGCGGACTTGTGTGTGCAATAGGTATATATAAATATATTCTTTAACCTTCGCTGCCCTTGTTCGTACCCTCTCCTCTCTCCTCCGCCCTCTACGACTACCGCCTTCCACCCTCCTCCCCTGCGCACCTACCACCCACACCTCTCCTCCTCCTCATCTGTTCTTTCTACGCCTCTTGACGCCATATCACGAATCACCTCATCACCAAGACATAGTACAAACATCTGCAGAAACAAGCAACGATATATACAGTCAATGATTTTTCTTTCTTTGTTCCTTGACCTTCTTTCTTTTCGATGTTTTATCTACGAACGTAGTTACTCGTTACTAGTTTACGCAACTCAACAAGAAAGCACCCTCTTAGACGATCCAACCTCTTTTTTTGGTCCTTTTACTTTGTACTACCTGTGAGATCTAGGGTGGGTGGAGGATTTTCGTGGTCGTTTTGGATGGATGGTTGGTTAATTGGTTGCCTGGTTTCTGGGGTAGTTGTTTAAGCTCATACACACGCGTACGGTGGGATGGGGTAGGAAATTCGAAGAAGGGGGACGAAGCTTTCGTGTCTTTGTTCGTTCGGTATCTTATGTCGATCCCCATGGGTAACTTGAACTACGGTGCCTTTCCCTCTTCCCTCGGGCTTTTGACCTGTTAGCGCTTTAGCCCCCTTGGTCTCACTGTGAGACTCAAGTAGGGCTCTGTGAGTATACTGGTTCGTCCTGAGGCCTGAGAGTGGACGTAGAAGGAAGGAGGGAGGTCAGATGACGCCGTGAAGGATAAATGACAAAGGACGGCTTCAAGTTCGGAGTTTGGTTATCTTTGTCTTTCCTTCCTGGATGGTGATGCGTGGTGGGCGTGAGCGTGAGGAGGTCGCGGTGATTCGTTGATAGGATGGCGTGATGTGATCTTTGATGAGAGAGGGTGTGGGCGTGATTTGGAGATAAGGTAAGAGGCGGGGTGATCGTCACCGTTGGTGCTAATAGTAGAGTAGGATATGTAGTGGTGGTAGATGGACCCAGCGATGGTGGATTCGTCTCTCCGAGGACCACTCCCTGACTTACACAACACTCAAATAGATATCTTCCGAGTTACGACCAGGTTCAGCTTGAGACAAGCTTGAGAGCACCACGCTTCCCTATTGAAAGGTCTGGCAGTTCTGTCGCGGAAACTCATTGTGTCCGAGAGGACGCAGACCTGAGCTGCCGTACCCTGGTTGACGCTGATACTGATACTTATCACTTGCATCAAAATCAAGTACAAGTACAAAAGCTTCCTGAACTGTGGAGCCGCTGATACCGAAATTTCCCTTATCTACAACTAACAATGTACGTCGTAGGCAATAGTCGTTTTACACTGAGGCCGCGGGACTGTGTTAGTGTCGATTACGCCGGACTGGTCTATCCTACGGGATCTACCAACGACCCTTGATGTATCCACCGTCCTATAGAGTGGTCTACACGCTAGCGCTGCAAGAGTGTTCGAGCAAGTAAAGAGTGACTTAGTCGGGACTCTCCCTGTCGCTATTCGGCTGTCAGATGTCTAGATGTTTGATAGAAGGGAAGAGGAATAGAAATAGGGTCCGAATCGAACATTTCGATTGATAATGGAGGCCATGAGGCAGCGACCCGTCTGTCACTGGTCACTAGTCACTATGGATCAGGGTTGAACGTTGAGATGCAGATACTTCACTGAAGCCTATACTGTATAGATGGAGTAGAGCGTTAGAATTAGATACGTGCTGTAAGTTGAAGCGATTGGAAGGCGATTATCAAAGTATGATGGATACTTTGGACACTTGTGGCGATCATGGTCGCTCCGAGAAGTACGTTCAATACGAACTCGCCATGCGAGTCGGTGTTGTCGTGATCACCATGTCGTTGTTTATGGTTTGATATAAACGGCTACGCTGCGCCTGATCGAGTCTCTTAGTTGGGCTAGAACTCGAGTAACTCCCGACACCAAGACGATGGTAAATTGCGAAGCCTTGGATGAAAGTATTAGGCTTTTGGGGTGGCCTTGTCTTCATGTCATGTACGGCGTATGAATAGAAATCATGACGAAAGGAGGTGCTCACGGGTGTAGCCTCTCTCGGATGAAGCAAGGACGTAGTCCTGTATGAAGAGCCTGTTCACCGTTCAATTCACGAACAAGCTCGCGATAGAAGTTGTCGCTATCATCAACGTACTTCCATCCGAATGAGACCGATCAACCCTCTCGTAATTCCGTAAGTTAGATAACGGACCATGAGGCTGGCTAGACCGAGAAGTCTGCGAGACTGAATAGACCTCCTTGCGCAATGGGCTTTGGAGGTACGAGGTCCATCAGAGTTCAACGAAGAACTTCGATGGGTCAAGCGGCCGTTATAGCGTTATCGGGCAGCTGACTCGGTCATCATCCGCCACTGTGCCCGCATGTACCGTTAATGATCGAGTTTTATCCAACGTGACTTGGAGGACGATGGCACCCTTATCGTCCGGTCAATACAGTCAGAGATGAGTGGATCAAAGAGAACGGGCGCTTACTGGTTTTATTTCCATCCAAGTTGGGAAGCTTCCCAGCCCAGTGCCAATGAATAGACCCACCGTCCTCGGAATACTTCGACATCGAAGCGACACAGCAGAGCATACACGTGGGCCAACCGAGTGATAGGGTTGTATTAGAGTAGATCCTCCCGCTTCAAGGTCGTGATGTCGGAAGTTCAGCCAAGAAATATGTCAAATATTCGAAGTTGGCGCAGTGCGGTTGGGCACAGCACTGGTGAGCACGAGCGAACCTGAGCGCGCAAAGCCAAGCTGAAACCAGCGTTGCGCTGTCAAATTAGATTGATTTTAGTCGGGAGTCCGCATTATGGCCAGCGAAATACTCCAGTCGGTGCAACTTCGGAGGCAAAACGCGAAATTCGTTCAATTGTAGGAGGATTATTCGAGGTATTGTTCGGGATGGGTCGGTGAAATACACCATGTTGTCGTTTGTTCGCGATTCGGGATATGTTATACTTGGGCTGTTAGCGGGCGGGCCGGGTTGGGAGGGGAGTCGGGAGCGGGGTAGGTTCGCGTCAACGTGTTGTTGTTGGGAGGAGCGAGAAGTCAGCAACGCGAACGGTTGGGACGTGATAAGCGAGCTGAGGAAGGTTGTTAGCGGTATCTGTGGTTTCGGGGAATTCGTATCAGGAAGAGGTGGGTCATGCAGAGCGACTTGGTGTCGTCATCCCCAATTGGAGGGTAAAGAGGGCGTGTTGGCCTACCGGACCTTTGGGACTCGAAAGCGGTGGTATTTCGTGCTCTGACATCGCGTCTGGGGTAGCCTGGGGTATCATGAGAAGCATGGTCCATCGGGGAAGGACGAACGCTTTGGATGAGAGAGAATCTTGAGGTCTCGCTGGGATTCAAGGAAACATTAATGATAACAACGTCAACTTGAAGGATTGAACGGTTGATAAATTAAGACGGCTTCTTACCCGTGGAATAAGATGTCTCCTCGTGAGTTTTGTGGGGTATATTGGGGTATTAGAGTAGCTCAGGCTCGGGCGCAGATAGACCAAAAACAGGACTAGCTTGTTCCCTGGTCAAGATAAGTCGTTACATATTGATGAGCTGGCAGCTTGGCCAATGGGAGGTGTGACGAGAACCATCACCACCTCCGGATAATAAAACAACGGGGACTAAAGCATCCTGGATTCTGGAAATGAAGGTCGTTTGCGTTATCCTGAATATTGGAAACTGGGAGAACGTATTAACCTGGGCCACGCTTCGACCGCCGTGTGTTACGGAAACAATGAGCCAGGCGTTGATGACAGCGAAGGCAACATGCAAAGCTGTGATCTGAGATTGGTAGCACCTTCCTAGTTGCGCAACATTTGCGTTTGCCGCGACTGCTCGACTAGGAGAACAACATGTTTCTTAGCGTCCAACTCCGAGCTGAGGGATATACACAAGAACACCTTGTATTGAATCATAAACACATCGGATTAATCATCGGCTACGACATTCATTGGAGCGTATGGCAGGCTACGTTGGAACCTCGGGCGTAGCGGAAAAAATCGTTAGACGCAAGATAAGCTTCTCATTTTTCCGTGTAAAGATCAAGTGGAAAGCGGATGTTGGGAAAGTATGCAAGGGGCAGGGAATACATACTGGTGTATCTATTAGACGCAAAAAGGTAGTACCGCGGCTGGTATCGTGGTACCGTGAGGATGGCTGCAGGGATCCGGTTTGCGAACGTTACTCCGTAGGCCCGATGGTCGGGGTACTCATGGGCTATCAACAGGACGTAGGATAGCGGCGCCGGAGACTTCACGAGCGTCTTGAGGTGCTGCAGGCACTCGGACCGATGTCTGAGGTCTTGTGGAGCCCAGGGACAGAGGCAGCGCGCAAAGAAAAAGCGCGTGTCCAGATGGAAGCGTTGCTCAGATGATCTCCGGGCAGCGACAGACTTCTAGTAGACAAAGATGTTGCGTTAGCCGATATCCGTGGAACAGTTGAAAAGGCAGAAGAAAAATTCGAAAACTCAGAAGGAAGGCAACGGAAAAATCCACATGGTTTTATGCGCTCTCGGATTGTAGTCTTGCGACATTTTACATCCGTAATGCTTCATCACAGGCACGCGAAGATTCTTTCGAACTACTTACCATCCAATTCGTTGAGCTAGTTCTGGCAGCATGGTTCAGGTTGCCATGACTTTTAGCATGCCCGATTTGGAAGACGGGGGTCAAAGCACCGCAAAACCTCTTCCCATTGGTCTCGATGCTGTTGTCGCGTAGCCAAGCCTTGGTGTCGTTGGCGGTGTGCTTGCGATCGTTATCTCGTTGGGTGGGGGTGAAGCCATTTTCTTGAGTGGTAGGAAGGAGTGATTACTGGCGAGAAATTAGCCAGAGATATCATACGAGAAAGATGGGGACGCACCCGAAGAACAATTATGTACCCAAATCTGTTCGTCCGACCTTCGCTCCGGTGTAGCTGTCCCGCTCCTTTGGTTGACACGCATCCCCAAACCATGACGCTGTGATGACCGAGCCCTCTCCGTTCACGTTGCGGCACATTGCTTGGTGGAACAAGTTCACGGCTCTTTAGCCCCCCGCCTTCGGGATCGGGGGTGCTTTTTGCTGACACTGTAGCCGAATCCGAGAGACGATTACGCAGATCGCGATCCAACAATCAACGCCTGCAGTGATGAGGCCAGTTCACGGATCCCACAAGAGACTATCGTCAAAGGGCGGGGCGGATCTAGAAGAAATTGAGTCGGTCAGTCTTAAGTTTTCCAAAACATCGCAAAAATGAGAGATCAGAAGGAAGGCAACGGAAAACTCCACACGATTGGTATGCGCTCTCGGAGGCGTGTCTTTTCGACATTTACATCCGCGATGCTTCATCATAGGTACGAAGACTTTTTCGAGGATTTTGACTCACCATTCAATCTATCGGCATTTCTGGCAGCATCGGATCGAGGCTATTCGATCGCCGCCTTCGGTGACCCAACCAGCTGCCACGAAGGGGACATTCCCAGTTCCCCGGATGGTGCAGGACTTGTGTCTGAAATTTCTGCTCGACCGAATCGATTAGGAATTCGCCCATCACGGAAAGACGCCGTGACTTTAGACCAGGTCGTGGAGAAAGGCGGAGGCCATCGTTCAAGCGCAGGAATAATCTAAAGAATGGGTCGGTCAGACTTAAGTAAGTTCTCGAAAAGATCGCAAAAATGAAAGATCAGAAGGAAGGCAACGGAAAAATCCACATGGTTTTATGCGCTCTCGGATTGTAGTCTTGCGACATTTTACATCCGTAATGCTTCATCATGGGTACAAGATTTCTTTTTTAAAGATTGCTACTCACCACTCGTGCAGAGCCGTTTCTGGCGGGTTGTCTTGCTTTGGCCGCTGATGATAGGACACCCGAGATGTGAGCTCAGGTGGAAAATTTGACGGCGCTTAAGCGCTTAAGTAAGATCGGCCAAAAGGCGCCTGCCAAACAAGGACAGTTTGGAGCTTGTCACCAAACAATCAACAACATCCCTTCTCATCGACCACGACGACGACGGCGACGCTGTCCTCCGCTTCCCCCTTTTCCTCGCTGCTTTCAACAATCTCCACCACTTAGAATCACCGTCAAGCAAGAGATACCATACAGAAAAAACCCTTGTACGTGGTCGTTCAATGCTGCCGTCGTCAGGGACAACTCACACCGCCGCTGTTGTCGCCTCTACAGATTAGCCATGTTCAGCACGCTCGTTTACTCGCTATTGATACCCGTCCTGGCTGCTCAAGCTCAAATTGCTAACCCAAATATCGTTGGTACTTGGACATCTCAGAGTAGAGCGGTCTCAACTGGACCGGTGCGTCTTTTCAGCGGTCAAAGCGCACGGCCACCATGACTGACTTTTCTTAGGAATTTGCCAACCCAGCTCAATTGACCTTCAATTACCCCAAGAATACCGGCGTATCGTTCTCTTTGTGAGTTGAGAACAGCCCCTGCGTCATGATGGGGCGGCTGACCGGATTTTTTCTCAGCACCCAAGACGGTTTTTATGAGATTGCCAGGTATCGCTTCAGGTCCAATGGTGCGTCTTTGTCTGCCTTATCGTCCATGAAGTCGGTCTGACTGCGAGAATCAGGCTCGGAACCCAACTGCATCATCGGAATCTTGCAATGGGTTCACGGTACCTACACCATTGAAACCAACGGCTCGATCGTGACGACCCCTTTCGGTGATGGCTACCAGCAAATACAGGATCCCTGTGCCGCCCAATCCAACTTCATTGAACCCTACAACTTCACCGAAGTCTACAGCATCTACCGTCAGTTCCAGGATGCCACGCAGGGTCTCAAACTCCACCTGTTCGAATGGGATGGCACGCCCGTAGCCCCTCTCTTCCAGCTTTCCACAACGCCGAACATGCACCCCACCCGCTCGCTCCGGAACGATTCTAACCCTGTCATTGAGAGGCGGTCAAATGGGGCCGCTACCGGGGTGGACAATTTGCGTATGGTCGGAGGTGTCGTTGGGATGGCGGCTATCAGCGCACTTGCTAGCTTGATGCTGTAAAGCATTGTCAGTTTTGGCTCACCTGTCTTCGCTGTACATTTTGGACTTATATCATTCTCAATTTAGTTCTGTTTGCGGTGTTTAAGGCTGGCCTTGAGCTTGAACGTTGAACACTGATATACTTTTGGACCGTGGACCGCTCCATCTTATCCTTATTT
This sequence comes from Pleurotus salmoneostramineus, assembly GCA_002583695.1. Classification (NCBI taxonomy): domain Eukaryota; kingdom Fungi; phylum Basidiomycota; class Agaricomycetes; order Agaricales; family Pleurotaceae; genus Pleurotus; species Pleurotus salmoneostramineus. Next base: position 112,136 of record BEWF01000101.1, read on the forward strand.
CACATGTAATCCCCTTAACCTCGTTTCTATCCACTTTTTACGTTGGAGACTTTTTCGTTATTACCGACTTGGGATCCTTGTCCCTCTTTCGCTCGTTTACTTCTCATCTTTCAATACACAGTACCTAGCAGTTGTACTCCTGAACGATTTGCAATATGAGCTTCATGATATCTGTGACATACAGCGAGAGTCTAGATGGATGGTTCGCTGCGAATTGGATAGCAGCCAGTTCTGGTCATGAGATGAGTTTGCTCACTGGCACTGGGAATCCTTACTGATTGCTTTCCCAGGTAGAATTCATGTCTACGGAAACATCGCGAGGCCTCATGTCGTGCGTCCTGATTGATCATCCATCATGGATCACCATGATGACTCCGCTGGGTCCCTCTCTGCTGGTAGGATCATATGAGTACCTGTACACGGATAGCTTCCATCTTCCTAACATTGCTTTCAGAGCGGCCACGACCACGAGTGGTCTCATTGGACCCAATTGACCTTGATCTAGAGCTTGTTGTTTACTCTCAAATCATCTCAGACGCGCCCACACCTACACGCCCTCAAGCAGCCTTTGATGACAATGCGCAACAGATACCTTCCCCGGATGATTGGCCCATTTGGAGGCTTCCCGTTGAGGTAACTTCATTACCATGCCTGATATTGATCCCTTTACTAAAGCTAGTATCAGCAGGATATGGAGTACGAAGTGATCGTTTGCATCTTCAACACTCTAGCGCGCGGTAAAGGATTGAAGATATGTTCCTTGTTCTGCACACCAACGTGTCCAGGGAACGTCTTCTTTGAGGCGCCTGCAATTGAGGATGCCCTTGTTGTCGTGAAGAATATTCCTCACACTTGGGTCAACGCCAACAGCAGTATGTGTGTCTGTCTTGCCGCTCGGTCGACGGACTGTCTGCGGTACCTCAAGTATGGAGCAAACGAAAATTCTATGGCCTTGCCTGGACGCTTGGTTCGCGTTCGACCTGAATCTCGACCGCCAAATTCGCTCGCGTACATCTCCTCGTCGCGTAACGCTGGCGCCATCCTCGAGCTTGAACTTCTCCCAAGTTCCTTTGAGGATGGCGCCGCTGTTGGTATCGAGAATGCGCCCATTGAGGTGGGGATTGATGAAGTGCAACTTACGCACGTCATTCCTACCGCCGACGAGATCCCACCAACCTCGCAGAACCCATTGAATGCCGAAAAAGCTAGATTCCTACACCGCATTCGCTTACTGCGGGGTGAGCGTGTCATGGTGATAGAAGGCCCGCAAAGAGGATTGACAGGGACTGTTTTCGACATCACCGGAACGACGATCGGTCTCGTGCACACTTACCCAGTGGCTGAGGTTCACTCTGCTGTACCGGAGGGCGGCATTGTATATACACAAATCTGGTCCATTCAACGGCACTTTCAAGCGCAAGATCCTGCCGACATCGCTGAACCCGAGCTCAACAGCCGTTCTGTAGCCACTGCCACCTTTGTCAAGTATGCTAACGGCGATCGAGTGAAACTCCAACAGTCTTCTAAGGCTATTGGTGCCCAGCACTTTGAAGAGGTGCGTGGCCGTTTTTACCTCCTGCTTTTGATTTTTCAGTTCATGTATTTAAGCGTAGTTTGTCGAGCTTGACTAGCCGATAACCCGTGCTACGCACGGAAGATAAAAATAAGGAGAGAAATTATTGATAACTAGCATTTGACCCGTGCTTCGCACGGGAAAAGCACAGCAACGCAAGTAAGCCAATAAATTAGCGGTTAGCAAGCATAACGCAGATGGCCAAAAGGAACCTCGGTCGCCCAACCTTCGGCTGGTCGACCTTGGCACCCGTTGCAATCGTAAACGCATCTGTAGTGACTTAGCACGTTTGCTCACAGTCAGCAAAGAAATCCCACGATAAGCAACAGATACCCCAATCATTTCCCAAGCTACGGAGCCCTTCGTTTGCGCGCAAGTAGATCACGCATGAACTAATCTGTAGCAAAGTACATGAAATAAAAATGATCCCGCACCAACCTACGGGTTGCAGTTGCCTGACACAATCAATAAAATGTAAATATGCCCGTGACTTACCTGGCCCATTACCCACGGTCAATAAAATATACGCACGGTCAGAAAGCTTACCTCCCGCAAGTCATAACCAACCCCCGATAACCCATTCCCACCATATGTAGCACGCAAATCCTCAAGCCTCCTAACCCCTCACATATATACCGTACAGGCTTCCCGAAATTTCCAGAGAGTGCAGACTTACGCGCTCGAATTTTAAGGGAAGTTTGCCCGTGGGAAGTTATGCATCTTCGCAGCCAATCAAAATGCCAACATGATTCTCACGGGATGGACCCTTATAAACAGCAGATCTCCGATTTATGCAGGGTCCAAACACTGGTCTTGGTTTATATAATAGATTGATTTACATCGAGGGCACCTCGTCGCCCAACCTGCGGTTGGTCGGACTCGGTGCCCCATGCTCGTTTGACCGACCAATGCAACAATAAGAGTCCGGATAACCCTCACAGGCTCACAGGATACCTTTCCAAGTGAAGCATGTGATGAGGGCAGTCATTGTAAACCACTCACCTGGTGTATTAATTCAAGCCCGCTCGTCTCATGGACAGAAGTTTACACAAACTAACCCCCAAGCTGAAAAGCGCGAACTGGCCACGATAACACATTATGACATACTCCCACAGTCAGTCTCAGGTTCGCACGCTCAACCTTCTATTGACTTACCTGTGCGAGGGGCGAGGGAGAGAGCAGAGGTATCTCGTGTCTGCGGTTTGGTCGGTGAGCAGCCCTTCCCATCTTATATATGGGATGAGAATCGTTCCATAACCTTCTCCGCCAAGAAATTCTCGAATTCTCGATAGCCTGCTGAGGTGACGATGGATGTTAAACATGAAAAAGGAAAGTCCGAGATCACCAATTGTCATTCACG